>BQNB010020979.1:0-64822 GCA_026074375.1 Tanacetum coccineum | reverse complement strand
TTTGATGCCGGATTCTTTTGGCCTACCATATATCGAGATGTCCATACAATGATCAAATCTTGTGATACGTGTCAAAGACAAGGCAAAATTTCAGAACAAGATGAGATGCCTGATAATCAACTTTTTATATTGAAACAGGTTATAAAGTAGCTTAAATGAGAGCTTATATTAGCTTATGAAACTTAAGTGAACACTTGAAGAGAATAAGAACTTAAAACAGATTTTAAGAAACTTTTAAATTTCATTAACTTGAAAACATTATAAGGAAAATTAAGAACTAAATTTGCTTGGAAAACTATCTAGGTGAAAACTAAGTTAAAAAAACTAGATATTTCTAAATGGCTTACAAGACATCCTATTTATACAAAAACGACTAAGTGCTTTCCCTCTCTTCTATTTTTGTCTTCTTCTAGTTGTGTTTCTTTGATGAGACAGAAACACAAGTGTGTTTGTTGTGAGAGTGAAACCCTAAGCTCATCTTAGCCATCCATTTTGAGTAGCCAACAAGCAAATTGATCTTGACCATTGCTTTTTTGTCATTTTCTTTTGCCGAATGAGGGAGTTGGGGATTGCCAAGGTGTCCTTGTTGGTTTGTGGGTGTGGGGTGAGGTGGTAGGATAAGGTAGACAAAGGGGAGAAGAAAAAGGGATTGTGTTTTTGTCTGGTGTGAGAGGTGATGGAGATGATGAATAGTACCAAAAATTGGGCGGGAAAATCTGTTTAGTATAAACAGGGGTGAGTTTGGATAGATGGCAGGAATGGTCCTCCATTTTGTTTGTTTTAATTGCAAGATTCGTCCTTTGGTGATACAAGTTTAGGGGTTTGGCAGTTTTACCCCCTAAACTTGTATATGTTATTTGCAGTTATGGTCCTTGTGTGGTATAAGTTGAATGTTTTGGCAGAATCAGTCCCTCAACTTATAGTTGGGCTTTTTGCTTTGTATAAAATAGCTTAATGGGTCGACCCGGCCCATTAAATGGGTGCGGGTGGGCCCATTAAGTATTTCTTCGTTTTTGGCTATGTCTTTGACTGTTGACTTTGTCGGGGTTGACTTTGGCTTTGATTTGACTTTGGCTTTTCCACGCTTTTCCATTCCGTGCTCGGTTTTGTCCGTTTTTGCTTGATTTTTCGTCCTTTTCTTGGATATCCGTTTCCTGCACAAAACAAGTGAAAACATACAAATACAATGTATTTTTGGTACGTTTTTGGTCATTTAAGTCCGATTTTAATGGTGAAAGGTATGTGTAATTAAACGCATACCAATGGTCAAAGCGAAAGGACTATACAAACATTGGAAGATATGTTGCGTGCATGAGTGATCGACTTTGGAAGTAGTTGGGATCGACAATTGCCATTAGTTGAGTTCTCATACAATAATAGTTATCACGCGAGTATTAAGGCTGCACCATATGAGGCTTTGTACGAACGGAAATGTAGATCGCCTAACTCAAAACCAAATGAACGTGGAATTAGATTTACTATACGAAGCTATGTATGATGATTATATTGGTGGTCAACCGTTAGCTGCTTCAAGAACTGCTCCGACTGCTCAAGCACCTTAAGTTCTTCATACTCTAATGACATCTACAACAATAGAAGACACCGCACCACACAAAAAAATCTTCCTCTCAAGCTACAAGTATTTCTAAACACTTCATAGGTTGTTGAACGAGCGGAGAGGGGGCGAGAGGGGGGCGGGAGGGAGGGGGTAGGTGTGGGATCGAACCACAAACAAAAACATGTTCAGCAACAGAAAAATCAAAGCTCCACTTCCAACTGAAATAGTTAGCTAATATGTTCCAATGCAACGTTGATCGGAGTTGTATTTGAGAACATTTGCTCCACCATCCACAAGTGCCGTTGAATCATCATCTTCACAATATGTGGATCCATCGAACATGCATACGTTTTATCAACCTTACCCTCACGAATATTTGTGACTAAGGATCACCCTCTAGAACAAGTGATAGGAGAACCCTCACGACCAATTTTAATAAGGAATCAACTCTGAACAAATGGTGGCATGTGCATGTATGCATTAACGTGAGCCTATGGAACAAGAAATGTAACGAGGCTATGACTGACCTTGCATGGATTGAAATCAATGGGAAGAAGAGCTTTCTCTATTTAAAAGCTTGATGTATGGGTGCTAGTACCATACTCCAGATAACATATAAACCCTGCTTAAAATGGTATTCAAGGAACAAGCAGGATGAAGAGAACACGGTCAACGAAATAAGGACTTGTCTGTTGTGAGAGGGTACCGCCAAGAGGTAGGAATAGATTTCAAAGAATCCTTCGCTCCGGTTATTAAGACGAATCTATTAGGATAGTTTTGGACTACACTACACACAAATTGTTTACTGTATTTCAAATGGACGTGAAAACTAATTTCTTGCATGGTACGTTAAAAGAATACATGTACGTGTGTCAAACTAAAGGTTTCATCGATGCTGATCATCCAAGGCATGTCTACAAGTTAAAGAAGGCTCTCTATGGGTTAAAGCAAGCACCAAGGGCATGATACGACGAAGTGTCAAAGTTTCCTACAGAATCACTTCTATTAAAAGGTTACTATTGATCCAACTGTGTTGTAAGACGCTTTAACAACGACATCTTAGTGGTACAGGTCTATGTAGATGATATTATCTTTGGTTCTACAAACCTTATGTATACCCAATTATTCGCAGACCTTATGAAAAGCCGCTTCGAAATGTCGATGATAGGGGATATGACATTTTTCCTTGGCTTACAAGTTAACCAATACCCCCGTGGCATCTTCATAAACCAGTTGAACTACGTGCTATAAATCCTTAAAATATATGAATGGAATATTATGATCATTTGAACCCCAATGGAGACCAAAAACAAGCTTGATCTTGACAAAAATGGGATTCTCGTCGATGCAATGAAATATCGAAGCATGATCGGTGCCCTAATGTATCTTACGTCAAACAGACCGAACATTGTACATGCTACTTGTTTATGTGCTCGTTACCATGCTAATGCCACGAGAAGTACCTAAGGAGGTTAAAAGGATCTTTCGCTATCTCCGAGGAACCGTTAATATGGGTCTCTGGTATACGAAGGATTCTAGTTTTGAAACTAACTGGAATTTTCATATGTCTGATTAGCAGGTTGTAAAGTCACCTTCAAGAGAACTTCGTGGACTCAATTCTTAGGCGAAAAGCTAGTGGGCTGGTCATCGAAAAAGCAAGACTGTACGGCGCTGTCAACCGCAGAAGCAGAATATGTGTCTTTATCCGACTTGTTGTGCCTAAGTCATTTGGATGCGGACACAGTTAACGGATTATGGCTTTCACTTCAACAAGATTCCTATCTATTGTGATTCGAAATCAGCCATAGCCATATCCTGCAACCCGGTCCAACACTCAAAAACCAAACACATCGTTGTCCGCTACCATTTCATAAAAGAGCATGTAGAAAAGGGTACGATTGAACTGTATTTTGTCAAGACTGATTACCAATTGGCCGACCTCTTTACCAAAGCCCTTCCAGTGGATAGGTTTAATTATTTGGTTCGTCGCCTTGGTATGCGCAGTTTGTCTCCACAAGAGATCAAAACTGTCTTGCAATATTCAGTACGTCTTTGATATATCTATCAGGAAAACAATATATAAAAACATAAAACTATAAAGCCAAATCAAAATCAAAAAATTTCAAATACCAAACATAATCTTTTTCGACATGTCTCTCGTAAATCGATAAACATTACGCAACTAGAAAAATTTTAAAAAAATTTAAAATTTACCTTCAAATCAATCTTAAAAAAATAATTTAAATTTTAAAATAATTGTTAAAGATTTTAAATTTTCATGAAATATTAATTAATTAAAAAATGTGCATAAAAATCTTAACTACTAATAAAAAAATATATATTATTCATATATATAGAAATTAATAAAATTCAAAATGAAAAAAAAAAAAAATTAATACTAAAAAATTTTATTATAACAAAACTTGTCAAATAACAATTTAGCTATTAATTACTCAATAAAGAATAATAAGATTAATAGAATTATAAAATTAAAGAGCTATAGAAAGGAATCATTTTTAAAAATCTTATATAATAAAATTTTAATGTTGATAAATTATTAAACACGCGGTGTATTATATGAAGTTCACACGAGAGTTTCAATAAGGATTTCAAAACATGTCTCTTTTCAAATTTTCTCTGTGATTCTAAGTAATGTCAGTTTAGGACTCGAACTCTAAAGAAAGGAAAAATGTTCACTTATGTACATGTATCCTAAACAACGGGAAGTTCATATCTTTTTAGTCTTTGTGCACAGTCATATAAACAATTAAAGTTTTGAAATGTCAAGAGAAGGCACTAAGGAAATGAGAATTAATAAGATAAATCTCAAATCATTTTTCTATTGAGCACAATTTTTCAAGATATTTTTCAAAAAAAAAAATTTAAATCTTTCAAATTCGTGTGTACACACTCACAACTCAACTTTTCACTCTAGTCTATTTTTAGAGGGAGCATAAAATTGAAAATTATTTAAATTAGTTCATTCGGATGCATTCGAGTTCTCCCATTGATTAGTCAGTTTAAAAGTGGATCAACGTACATTAACTTGTATTTTAATTCACCTGTTAAGTCAAAAATTGTCACCAAATATGCAATTTTTGAGGGGGAGAATAGTGATTAAAATGTGACCAATACGACTTAATAATGGATAAGATCTCTTGATTATAAGTGCATTCTCGACCTCGCATGTGCAAAACTCTTTCATAATATGATGCATATGTGTAGGGGGAGCTTTTTGGTGATATAGAAAACTCTCAATGTGTTATAAATGATTTCATAAACACGTTGATTGATTCTTTCAATGGTTTTATTGCTACTATGGAAATACCAAAGACCGACCAACTGTTGTTTCTTACGGTGTTATAAGGTGATTAAGGTTAGGAATTTTGTTCCATGATCCAGCCAGAACCAGAGGGATCTACCCAGGGACACTCTATTAGATAGAATATAAGTCCTTAGGTATGATTGAAAAAATGAGTAAAGTAAGATTGGGAAGAATGTCATCCAAGGCATGAGTTATCACCGGAACAAACCTAACATGGTGATAATGAGGACGCGTTGGAATAACATTGAATGGGTTGAAGAATAAAAAAGAAATATAAGGATAAAGGGTGTAAAGAAAGAAGCCCTCCATATAACCTTACGCAGAAACCGGGTCAATGCATAATCTATTATTAATCAAAAAGATGATTTTGGTATTGAAGACAAGTCATTATGGACCCAGTGATGCAATACACAACCCATCCTAGCTACTCAGGCTTCTCTCAAAAGAAGTTTGTTTCATTTCTCACGGAAATCAACACGCTTCTATCGGCTTTCCCATTCCGAGATCGTTGATATTGAAAAGGTGGCAGTCCGCTCCAGCCTCCGATCACCAAATAACAAAAGTGAACTTATAGAGTCTCGAGCTAACAGATCTATCAAAAAAATCTCACTAGGACACTAATTCCAATATACAAAATTTCGTACATCATTATACAACATTTGGTATAAAAGAGTCCTACGCATTATCCTTATGATAATTTCTAGAACATTCAGAGTGATGCTCTCTAGTATTCACAGTAATTAATGGAAATCCTTCCAGAGTCAACATCAAACAGCTTTGCGGTAGGTGACTTGCGAGATTCTACATGAATCTAGTTTGTGTCAACTGGATATAAATAATGGTCTAGTAAATGAATTGACGACTCAATCAGAAAGATAGTAACTATCTGATTTACTTTTACCGTGCTGTCTGCTTTGAGACGTTCCAGTAATGAGAACAAGCAAGTTCGGTGAATCTAATGCAATCGCGTTAAAGGATCTATTAATTTAAGCTAGAAATCCTGTCAAGGAGGTTCTTCTAAATTAAATCTACCTGATTACATGTATAGTATTTCTACTCTAAAACGGTCTGTATGGAACTGGAGGTTAATGTAACCGAACTAGGACGAATGATAAAGCCATATTCGTCAATATCTATTGTTTATCACTAACATTAATTTTTAGGTATAAGTGATGGCATTACAAACATTCATTCCAGCTGAGTCAAGATTCAAGGACTCATGCATATGATCCATCAACATAGACAAAAATACATGATGATAAGTTAAGTACATGACTCAAAGTCTTTTGCAAATCTGATGTACAAGCATATCAACAAGTTTGCATTACAATGACAATGTATATCATTCATGTGGATCCAAGTGATATTTCATCATCATGTGATACAAGTAATCCTTGTCAAGAGAAATTGTTAAGGGAGTTTGTTAGCATAAGTTTCAAGTTAAATGAGCATTGAGGTAGAGACACAAGAACGTAATGCGGCAAATTTTCTAAGATAAAGATTTAAAGATCTCAAGAGTATAAAGTCAAGCCTAAAGACCAAGATATCAAGATTAAGTTTAAAGATATCAAGTCAAAGATCCAAGATCACAAGCATGCAAAAGGAACTTTAAAAGAATTCTGAAGAACACAAGGCTCCAAGATTCAAGACGTCACAAGTCATGAAGCGATAAGTTCAATGACCATCCCTTAGGGAGAAATTGTTAGCCGTATTTTTATGTAAAGTGTTGGTCATTATATATTCTTGAGCCTTATATAGGAAAACGTAGTTTACAGGAATTCATTTAAGCTAATTAGGCCCAAGTGTCGGGCTTTAAGCCTATTTGTACTAAGTTTGGCACAAAAGAAGGTCCAAACGACCCAACAAGGGTCCAAGTTACTTTTACTATAAATACTACCCTCCTAGCATGTTAGGAGGGTGTTGGTTCTCATTTTCCCTAGTTAATGAAAGCCTTCCATTTTTCCTTTTACTCTTTCTCTCTCTAGTTCTTTCGCTCTCTAAGATTTTGCTTAGTTTATGTGTTTTGGTTATGGAATGATATCCTAACAGTATGCATGTTATATGATTATGTTTTATGCAAATTTTTATGTTTTAATGAATAGTATTAAACCTAATGTTTTAATTTATTAGTGTGTATAGCTAATTATCTACTATTGGTTGATTCTCTCCTATACTTATATAATTGATAGTTGGTTGTTATATATATTTGTAACCAATTGATTAACACACATATATTATTAGTTATGTACTACAACCATGGTTAAATATTTTTCACAACTTTGCTAAATATTAGAAATTATATTGCTCTTGTCTCTCTAACTTGGTTTTGTAGCAAAGTTATCATAGCTCGATTCCTTGGTGCTCTCAAACAAGTGGGAGTACACATCAAGGGGAGCATTTGTTTCGTCAGATTTGCACAACCTAATCGACGAATCCTTTTGATTTTACAAAAAGGGGGAGAAATAGAAATTAAACTCACTAAATACTTGTTTAAAAATAATTTTACATTTAATGAGTTTAGATTTTGTAATCATCAAAAAGGGGAGAGATTGTTGATAGAAATAACGCCTAAAATGTTATTAATATTTTTTGACCTCTCTACGTTTTGATAATCACAAAATGTAAAAACGCTCAATGTAAAATTAAACATATACAAGTAATTAGTCGTAAATTTTCATTTCGAAAATTTAATCACTTAAAGGTATGAATAAACAAATGCTTAAACATTTTATGATCAAAAGAATTTTTATTCAACCTCACATTTTTTTATAAAATGTAACAAACATTTTTATAATTTATACAAAACATTTTTGCATTTATAAGAAATGTTTTATTCAAAATTAATGTTTTGAATTCAAATTTTCCACCTAAAAACGGATATATTTGATCCAGGAAACACCTCCCCTAGAAAAGACAAAAATGGGAGCGTCCAACTATGGGCGACCCCCTTAAAGGTAAGGGCGGCCCCTTTAGTGATAAGGGGGGCGACATAGGAGCTAAGGGGGCCGGCCAAACAAAAACGCTCCCAGCTTTTCCTATAAATAGTAGACTATTCCCAACAGATTTTTCACCTTTTACACACATATTCTTTCTGTTCTAAAATCAGTTTACATTCACTTCCATTCCTTTGATCATTTAATTCTAAGTATTTGTTTCCAAGTGATCCAAGCTTAGATCCTCAAGTGCAAGAGAAGAATACTTCCTACCATCAAGTTACGAAGTATTATAGCTTAGTTCGTGTTCTCGTAACGTAGTTACGATTGTGTTATAATTTTTAAATCATTTGTGCATCTTGTGTAATTGTGTAATAGTTAGATCGTGGTGATCATAGCGAGTATAGTTAGATCTTAGTGATCGTAGAGAGAATAGTTAGATCAAGGTGATCGTGTTAGTGCTTAGGTGTAGTGATCTTGTGTTAGTTCAGTTAGTATTTTAGTCCTCAAAATACAAAGTGTGTGGTAGATTGGTTCTAGCTAAGATTAGAACTCGACATTTGGCTTAGTGTCAGAAATTTGTGTAAGCTACTTGTGTACTGTTTTCTCCGCCTAAAGGGAGTTTGTTGACATAGTGAAGAGAACGCTCAAGTTGGGTACTCGAGGAGTGGAGTAGGGGGAAGAGGAGCTTCGTTACCGAACCACTATAGATCCTTATGTTGTGGTTTAATCTTTCTAACTCTTATCTCTTGTCTTGCATACTTATATATTTTATTATCATTCATTTACTTAGTTATATTGTTCATATTGTGTGTACGTTGAGATCACATAAAATCAAATCTAAGATTTTCTACACAAATAATACACCAAATTAAAAAGCTGAAAATTATTCAACCCCCCTTCTAGTTTTTTACATAACGCATACTCTTCATCAAGACTGTTCACCTCATACTGTTCATCGGTACTGTTCATCGCGTATTGTTCAGCGATACTGTTCAAGAGTGAATTTTTTATACTATTCTTTGAGTTATTGTTCGCCGGAGTACTGTCCATGGCATCGGGTAGCAGCAATTAGGACGCGGAAGACGCACTATCTATGCTCTTGCAAATGGGTACTGTGGCCGATTAGCATAATGAGTTTGAGATACTTATAAATAGAGTAACTGGGATCTCTAAATCTTTACTTAATTCATTTTATATCTGCGGGCTTAAACTGGCATTACAAATAGTACTTTTGAGGGCAAGGCCTACAACTTTAGGAGAAGCCTTCTCCTTAGCCCGTATCACCGAGGCCTATTTTGAGAATGAGCAGCCCACCATAACCATCGCCAAACCAAACAACCTCACCGTAAGGGTACATGTTCAAGATCCTGAGCAAACTACACAAGGATGAGGAGACGAGCCTAATCGTATTATGTTGGTTACGATTCATCACATGCCATACCCTATTACTGTGGAAGTTCTACATCAAGTCTTCTCTCCTCACAGATATGTCAAGAAAGTCGTCACCTTTTAGAAGTCAGCTAGTTTTCAAACACTTATTTAGTTTCAATCACGCCAAAATGCCATAGCTACAAGAAACTCATTACAGGGGCATAATATATACGAGGGTTGTTGTCAACTAGATATACAATTCTCAAATCTTGAAGAGCTGCAAGTGAACCAAGATGAAAACATCTGCTACTACTACTAGGAAAATTATTTCTCGATTCTAAACGATGATGAAGCTGATAACACCAAACCACCACTTTTCGCCGACACGTTTGGCAACAATGATGGTGATGATTCAGAAACTTTAGGTCCGGTGACACCAGCAGAAGAAGTAGCGGATAGCGGGCATAGTTCTACACTATCTTCTTTGGTTAAACACAAAAGTCTGCGAGTTCTCCAACTATGGGAAAGAATTGTTATCCGTGATGTTCACGGGCTCATGGATAATGAGGGCATCCATAATTTTGTTCAACCAAATGCGGGAGGGGGGGATGCATCTATAAGCTACGGTGATGGGTTGGCCGTACCAGGGGTCAGAGTATCACCGGAGGAAGCCACGTAAGAATGGATGTCGGACTCCCAATACACATATTCTCCATATCACCTGGAGGGCAAGGTGATTTTGAAGGAGTGGGGAATGTTACGCATTGGTCAGCGAACGACGGAAGAAGGAAAAGGGTAAAGTGTTATGTCCAAGTTAGCGAAAGGCGGAAGTGGAAATAGATTATTGGTCGTGGCAGCAGAAGTCCGGATAGCACGATATCGTGTTAGGATAACTATCTTTATGTTTTATGTTTTTATAGTATATGTGTTTGTGTCATGATAGGATAAGTGTTGGAGTCATATTATGATATGTGTTTGTGTCATATGAGATTATCTCATAAGCACCTATTTATGGTTTCATAATGTAATCAATTAATGAATCAAGTTTTGTCAAATAAATATCTCGTCTTCTTCTCTTCTACTTCTTCAGGAGCTTGCACACGCTTGAAGTGGTGCTACTATCGATACAACACCTAACAAGGTCGTATTAGTTACAATACCTTAAACAAGTCTGGAGGCAATTTGTCAAATTTTCGACACTACCTGGCTACTAACCTTCGTTCAAGACTTGATACACTCAATCTTAAAGCTGAAACCGGTTCCTTACCATGCATTAATGTCAATAATAGAACAATATTGTCAAATAATTATTGTGTTAGGAATAATGTAAGCTAAAATATTTGAAGCAAAAGGCAAAGTATAAATGGGTCAAAGATGGTGTGAGAATTCAAATTTTTCCATGCCTCCATGGAATCATTAATAATCGGATAAATTATTAAAGGATCAATGGTCTCAACATCCTAGGCTCTTGGATAATGGATCATGAAGGATCTAACATCTATGTTCTCAACGTATTCTAGAGAGGGAGACTTAGTGTAGACACAATCTAAACTAAAGAGAGAAAGTGAGACAGAAAAGTGAGAGAGAATGCAAAAGCCTCATAGGACATAACTAGAACACACACCTCAAAACCCTTGAAGTAGAGGGGTATTTATACCTTAACGTATAATTATACAAAGCAATCCTCCTCGCATCTATACAAGTGATGCGAGGGTAGAAGTGTTGCAACCCCAAACATATGAAACTCCCTAAACCTAACTTTTGCATCCTTAGAAAAGATGAGAGGTTTAGAGTTTTGGATCTACAATCTTACATACTACATACACTACAATACAAAAGTTACATGGAAGACCCCTATACTAATGATTTACACTTTTGTGTTCCAACAATATCCCCCAAAGGGTAGATCATATAGTTCTTCAATCGATGCAGCTTGTTGTAGTGTCGACATTCATCTTTGCATTTAAAGTCTTTAAAGATAACGCGTAACTCATAGTACCTTATACAAATCTAAAGTCTAAAGTAAGTTCCTGATTCTTCTTTTTCACTAATACGAAGTACACTAAATCCCGATGTCCTTTAGGTCTTGTTCATGATCTAATTGAATCTCTTAAGTTATTTGATAGGCTTGATTAGTGTACTTAGCTGTTTTCAAATGATATATGATGACGACTCTGAAACTCCTTCTTCCGATTTACACACGACTTTGGCATTTGAGTGCTGAGCTTCTTGCAAAGCAATCTTGAAGATATACTGAAGTGGAAACTAATGAGTTTATACCCTACTCTTTTAAATTATCATTTGTAAAAGTTTCTTCAAGAACTTTGAAAGTTTCTGAATCGGCTCCCCCTCAAACTGACCATTTCTTTTAAAGATGTAAAACTTGAATGATCTTGGTTCAGTTGAGGGACTTAAGTACAACAAAAATTTCTTCTTTTAAGTAAACCCGTGAAGCTTGAGTTTTAAACTGAAGATACCGAGTCCTAATTACTAAGTCATGGTTTAATATGCCTATATCCCCATTCATAACCTTACGGCTTCGAACAAGATTTAACAAATCATGGAATAGATGCCACAGATTTGTGAAATCCTTGTTAAGTATACCTAAATCCGCTCTCTTTGCCCTGAAGTTAACCGTTGAAGATGACTTTGCTGGAGATACATGTAAATGACAAAAACCTTAAAAGAACTGTTTAAAGAGAACTTTATCGGGCTTTTCAACCGTTGAAATTTCCCTTCTGGATTTCCCATGACTTTATCCTCTAAACTCGCCGTGAGCTCCATTTCCATAATTTTAACCAAAATCTAATGACCACGAACTCTCTTGTGACACTAACATCTTCTATACAACTGTCCAAAATTTCTTTTGAGCTTGTAACACTTGTAGGATGCAGAAAATCTTCTAGTTGGTGTTGGTTATTGATGATGTAGGTTTTTAATTTTGTTATTGCAGTAATATGAGTTGTTTTCAATCTATGTATCAGAATTCTCCCCCTTAGGATATGCCTGTTAGGGAAAATCTTGATAGTGAGGGTTAGATTGAAGGTGATAAGATTTTATTGGTGAAGGTATTATAGATAGTTTTCATCACGTGGGAGCGCCATGACTGGTAGTGAATAGAAGATGTTGGTGATTATGAGTACTTTGTTTTATGGTGTTTGAGTTGTAAGTGCGTCCATAGTTGTTGTAAGCGTAGATGGTTTGGTTGATTGCTGGTAATGTTGCTTGCACTACTGCTAGTAATGAAGTTGATGTGAGGTAAGGTGACGTTGTTGATTTGGTTCATGCTTGCTAATCGGTAACAAACCAGACTCACATAGAGTATCCGTTTGGCAAACAATTCAAGATATCAACGAATGATAGCTTGGGTCATTTGACCGGTGTTCTGTGCTGGCATAACGTTGATAATGGCCAGATTTATAGCGATCATTATGAAGAACATATAATAGGAACCACTATATATGTTCCAAAATCCACTAGAGGATTTGAAGATATCACACGAGTTGGTGTAACTCGATGGTCCGGTTGTTAACATCATCCCCTTATCAACTCTATTTTGTCATCCTGACGATAACTTATAATCCTAATTTTCAAGCTATCTTTATTGTTGATTCCTAATCTCTAAACTATCATAACCTTGTTCATATGCTCTACTCAAGTAGCATCCTTATCGTTTTCTTCATATATTTATTAATAACATCATTTTTGCATGTTTGGTAGTCATCCTTAATAATATCACTTCACTATACTTAACACTTCCTTTCAGCTCCCCTTACTTCAACCTAGAGTTGCACTAGACTCAACATTCGTAGGCGCTTCAGGGGTAGGTTCCCTCAGTTTTGAGGTTTACATAGAAGCGATAACTACCCGTATAACATCCTTATACACCTTTATGGGTAAAGCGGTAAGAACTAAGTGTTCTTGCTGAATTGATGAATGTTATTCATCAAACCGATGTGGTTTTGATGATTTACACAAAGGTATACACTCCCTTTCCTTCTACTTCAACTCCTTCTTCCGTATATTGGTTGGAAATCTTGTCACAATGCATTGATGGTTTATAGAAAAGGATAATGACAAAGGTGTGAACCTTTATCCTTAAAGTTAATGGTGATAGTGAATTTCCACTTAGTAGATGATGTGATGGTATTAAAGGATGTATATGTAAGATGATGTTATATCTGAGTTGGGACATGTTAGCCTTAAAATTACTAAAGTCATGCAATAATGTATTCGGTCATTTTAGCAAGTGTTGGACTTAGTTTGTAATAGGCTAGTCGTGTTTTACGAGCTTGGACTTTAATCTAATATTGTCCACGTTTTGGGCCTTAAGCCCATTCTAAGCAAATCCTGGCCCAAGATAGAAAGTGCATGAGCTTCTTAAGGCATGTTACTATATAAGAAACCCTCCTAGCATGTTAGTAGGTGTTGGTTTATTTTGTTTAACAAAGTTTTCCTTGCACCACGCTTCCTCTCTCTCTCTCTTTAAGTTCTCTGTCTAGATTCTTCCTATTTTCTTTTTGTTAATTCGTGTGTTATATGTATGATATAGATTAAATAGTTAGGTCAACAATTGGTATCAGAGTAAGGTTCTGATACCAATTGTTATCCTAAATATTTAATTCATTTCACATATGTATATTAAGAGAGAAAGATTAATAAGAAAGAAAAAAATAGAACTAGATAGAGAAAGATAGTTTAGAGAGAGGTATGTGAGAAAGAAAAAGGTTGAATAGATTATGAGAAGGAGAAAGAATCCATCAACACTATCTCCACATGAGGAGAGGGGTTTATATAGGGTCACATATTGTTAGGTTCATGGAAAGTGTTTATTATTATATGAATTGGCTTTGTATAGTTTTGATTAGTTTTATAGTTTTATTAGTAATTATAATGTAATAAAGTTTATCTTGGTCAAAGTTAAGTAATGTTGACCAAGGTTTGACTAAAGTTGGGAAAATAAAATAGGATAAGCAATAAGTATAAATACCCATCTAGGAGGGGTATTTATACAAGACTTTAGATTTGTTGTAATTCACTTCTCCCTCTTATTTCTATTTTTCCTTTTGAAATGAAAATTTAGAAAATGATGAAAATACTCTCTAGCTCCTCTCTTTTAATCTTATTAGGTTTCGTATTATCACTACTATGCAAACATGACATATAACAAGTGGTATGTATCACCGAGAGAGATCTACTCTGGGAAAACAGGATTCAAACGTTTAATGCAGAAAATGGAAATGATGAAAGCAACCAGATTGTTCAGCGTGTTCCACGAACTGAGTCTACTCCAGGAAAGGCAATGTTCAATGTTATAACTGCAACGAAAAAGACCATTATGCTCGTGATTGTCAGAAACCAAGAGTTCGTGATGCAAAGTACTTCAGAGAACAAATGTTGTTAGGTATGAAAGATAAAGCCATAAGCAACCTCAACAATGGAGAAAATGACTTCATGCTTGACACTTCATATGGTGAAGAAACTATGGAAGAGTTAACTACTGCAGTCATGTTGATGGCTCGAATTTAACCAGCTGATGGTAATTCTGAGATTGTGTCATCTTATGATGCAAAGGCTGTCAGTGAGGTAAATGTTTCATCCAAGGTTCATGATCAAATAAGTCATGCGAAACATAAAACTATTATTCACACATCTGATGATGATCAAATTGATTCTAATATCATATTTGATGATCCTTTTGTGGAAAATAATGGTGGAACATCTAAACATGATTCAAATGCTCATGTCAAATATAATAATATTCAAATGCTAGCATATAATGTTCAAAGAGAAGCTGAAAATAAAAACAATTGAACAATGAGCTTAAAAGCAAAAATTGTTGCTACAAAAGGAGCTTGAGACGTGTAAGGATTAGGTCAAAATGCTTGAGTCAAAAACAATTTATTGTTCAAAATATAAAGAATCATGTGAAGAGTTGAAACGTGAATTAAGGAATGATAAGAACACCATTGAGATACTTTTGAAAGAAAAAGATAACATTCAAAGTGATTATTTCAAAATCAAAAATGAAAAGATAATAATTCAACATGAAACTCAGTTAGCTAAAAAGGCTTTTAAATAACGAGAAAATCGGTATCTTGAAGATATTTGTGATCTCGAAGAAAAAATGAGTTCTCATGATCGAATTGTTTATAAAATGGGTCAATTAATTCAAACAATTCACATGCTTGGAAAAACACCAAATAAAGTTTATGATCTTTTTCTTAAAGCTGGGTTGGGTTACAAGAATCCCGAATGTCTCAAGAAGGCCATTGCAGCACAACCAAAAATGTATGATGGTGAAAAGCTTTATCTATACTCCTTATAAAGGAGATTGGGGATTTTCTTGAAAAGTTGAAAGTTGAAAAATGTACAATCTTTGGAAACTAAATGTACAAGCCTTGGAAACTAAGAATCTTCACATTAAAACCATCTAATTGAAATGCTTGAAACCGTCTAATTAAATGTGAGAAAATTTTAAAACCGTCTAATTAAATGCTAATTGAAATGCGTTTCTAATTGAAATATTTGAAAGATGGAAATGAATGCTAATTTAATTCAATGCTAAAGTTCAAATTACTAACCCATGCCTATATAAATAGGTGAATCATTCGTCATTCATCATTCAAGTAACAAAATAACAAAATAAGCAATAGGACTCGATAACAAAAAAACCATTCATGTTGAATTAGAAGCAGAAACAATGGTACGTTTTGTCCTAATATTGTGTTTGTTCTAATATTGTGCTTGTATTTGTATTTGTGTAGACTCATTACATTCTATTGATGTAGAAAATTATGCAGAAGCAATGGTACGTTTTGTTTACTATTTGTCTAATATATTATGCTTGTTCTAATATTGTGCTTTTCCTAATATTGTGTTTGTATTTGTATTTGTGTAGACTCATCCCAAGCCTGCTCTACATCCTATTGATGTAGAAAATTATGATGCTTCTCTAAATATCATTCTCATCTCAAGTGATGATGAGAATGATGATGAAGATGAAGCTGAAAAAGATGTTGCTGTATCTTATAGAATAGAATGATAAATGAACATGTTTTATAAAAATGCTATGTAAACAAACTGGATCAAATAAATATACTTTTTTACTTAAATACAGTAATTGTTTTCTGTCGATTAGCATTTATATAAGAAATGGTGCATTAAAAACTGTGTTGATCATATAATTAACTGAGCCAAATTTGTTCTCTAAGGCTGGATGGAGTGGTGGTGGTAAACCCACCTGACACGTCAGCGTCACATCAGCTTTCTCTCTCCAAACAAAACTCACCTTACAACTCACCTTTCAACCGTAATAAGAACTCACCTTACCACTAAAACTCACCTTTCATTAAAATACTCAATTTATATAAAATATACCCCACTAAATACCCGCACACTCTCACAACCAAATAAAATACATTAATTAAAAAGAGAGGGGGCCCATAAAAATAAAACTCACCTGAGGTGAGTTTCTCACCACTCACTCTTCAAAAGGGATCTAAACTCACCAAGCTAATGGCAAGTCACCTAGGTGAGTTTTATGGGCGGGATGGAACTCACGCGTGAGTTGTAAATTCACCTAGGTGAGTTCCTTGCCACTTCGTCCAGCCTAAGTTTCTACAAAATCATCTTAAGTTTAGCATTCAAATCACTTAATATTGGTAAGAGAAATCATAAATTCAATTTGAGAAAAGAAAATCAAATCATCTTAAGTTTGTCATGTCTTGAATCTATATCTATCTATACTTCTATACTCCTTATAAAAGAGATTTACCCGTTTCTTGAATTTTCAACAATTGAAAGTTAAAAGTTGAAAATCTCTATTTTAGGCAAAAGTTGAAAGTTGAATGCATTAATCTCTTATAAATGTTTTTAACAACTTTGACATATTAAGTGGCAGGTTTGAATGCATTAAATGATAATATTTAATTCGGTCATGTAACCACTAATTTTTACAATTATAGAGGCTAATTATGGAAGAGATAAATGAGTCCATTAATCATAATTTTCTTTGACTAGGGTTTGAGTAAATTCCCTATAAATAAGGATCACAATTGCATGGAAAAGCACATAGAAACATAAACACTTAATCAGAATTGAAATGAAGACTAGTAATGCCATGTGTAGATTTTTGAATAGGTGAAATACAACTTAGTGGATTCTCACGTGATATCTTGGGAATTAATTTATGGTCACGTGACCTACATTTAATCAAATGCACAACACTATTACTTATCAAATGCACATGAGCTTTATTATTGAATTTTATATGCCACATGATCCATCATTACTTTAGTAGTAAATTCATTTAACTTATAAAATTGTTTTGGGCCGAGTGAAATCTTGGGCTTGGCTAATTAAAATATGGGCTGGCCCGGCCCATATAAATGGGTTACGGGCTGGCCTAATAAACTAAGAAGGCATCGTTGGACTTGTAATTTCGTGCTCTTTCCAATGACATGCTCGAGAAATATTAACGACTCATCTTGATTTTGAATAATAAGCACTCTTGATCGAAACGAACCTGAAAATACCCGTTTTTGCTTTGTTTTCAATCCATAGTACCTGCAAAACATAAAAATACCCAACAAACATATTTGAATATAATTAATCCTATTTTAGTATTTTTTTTAATCCGTTTTAATGTGTTTTTCAAGGTATAAATGATGTGTGTATTAGCACACATCAGGATGTCTAACTGGTACCAATATAGTCCTCATCCACCCAATGGAGCTTCTTGGCCTATAGATGCTACAAAACATCACACAGACCTTAGTAAAGTTGCCTCGCCAAGCTCCCTATACGTTTTTGAGGTTACTATAACAACATAACTTTTTCATGTTATTTTAAAAACAGTCAGCCATGTTTACTCTTTAACACCATGTGCACATGCCTTATTTGTCGTGCATTTTTTCATTTCTCTTTTTGTGCGTATTTTTGGTTTGAACTCTCAAAAAAAAATTACTTTTTGTATGTTTTAAAACCATGAAGCTTTACAATATTTATGCTTTTCTTTAACCTAGTTATAACGTAGTTGTTCAAAAAATCTAGCAAAAACAACAAAAGTTTGATTTTTTAAGGTTTTTTGAGTCAATGGAACAACAAGTTAATGAAAAATATCCAACAAAAAATATTCTTCAAAATGAGATTGATCGACTTTTGGAAGTTTCCTTGACAAGTGAAATCTAAGATTGTGTGTTGCTTTCTGTTGAAAAATAGAAAAATGAGCTGTTAAAAGATGAACTTACAAAAAGTTCAAGTGATTCCAAAGATATCCAAGCCAATTTGCTCAAACATCAAAATTCTTGAAAATGATTTTAATCGATTACAAGCTCAAAGTATTGATTTTGAACTCAAATTACAACATCAAAAAGAGAAAATGGCTTGTGATGTCTCTTGAAAGTAAAAGTTGTCATCATTGAATGATGAGAACGTGTTGCTCAAACTCAAGTTGAATCTGTTGTTTAAGAAAGAGAAAATGTCTAACTTGAATATCAAAAGCTTTTCAATTCAATAAAAGCAACACAGACTTAACATAAAAAGGAGTTGATGAGTTAATTGAACATGTTAATCAAAAGACATATGCTTATGCTGATTTGCATGCTCAGAATCAAGATCTTTTGATAACAATATGTGAACTCAAGAATAAGCTTAAAACCGTTGACAAGGGTGTAGAATGCTAGTAATCTATAACACCAAAGAACAATATAGAAATCTAGAAAGAGAAAGTAGATGGAAGGATGGTTTTAGTGAGAGAAAGTAACAAAAGAAAGATTAGATTATGTGTGAGAAATGAACCAACCAACCACCCTCTCCATGTGTAGAGAAGGTAAAATTACTCAATGCTAAAGGCCGGCCATGGGCTTGAATATAGGCTTTCTATAAGCCTTTGGCCCGGTTAGCTTACTTACATTACATATGATTACACTATGAGCTATGACTAACTATATTGGTAGTGACCGATACTTTTCGTGTTTCTAACAATTTCCCCCTAAGGGAGGTCACTCCAATTTACAAAAACCTAAACCTAGCATACTATGTTTTGACTATAGTCTTGAGCTCGTAGTCTTTAACTTCAATCATTATCTTGTGATATGTTGTAGTGATCATTGACTTTAGGCTTTGACTTGCATCTTTGACTTGATATGAATATGATCTTGAGCACTTAAAAATCATCAATCAAATATAATCTCCTTTATTATCATCTTGTGGTCTTTTCCATCTTGTGCACTCGTGACCTTCGGACCAACATGCTCATACTATTCTTGATATTGAAAGCGTGTGTAGCCATCTTTCTTGATATTCTTTAACTTTAACACTTCGTCACTTTATGGAGGACGTACGGTATCAACTTAATACTTCGTCGCTTCAAGAAATACGTATGGTATCAGAGTAGCGGAAGTCTTGAAACATGTACTTGAGCTTTCATGATATCTTTATAAATGTCGGTCGAGTATGAGCATGCGGCTATGAATCTGATTCGTCCACGTCTAGCTGCTGCCATCATCGGGAATACCTGCAGGTTTAGGTTAGTGATAATAAACAAATATGGACGAAAGTATCTTTGTCACTTCGTCGAAAACGGTTGCAATAACCACGGTTCCTCGTTGATCAGTATAAATACTGCCTGTGATCAGATAGAATTCTGAAGAATCTTCTTGACAGGATTTCACAGCTGTACTAGCTGTTCTCATTACCGGAACGTCTCAAAGCAGACAACACGGTATGAGTGAAACAGCGAGTTACTATCTCACTGGTTGAAATAAAATTGATTTGAAAATCAATCGACGTGTCACTTGATAAAGTGTTTTTGCGACACATCGAGAGTTTTAAGCATTTTAAAATTTCATCAATCGTCAATTCATATACTAGAACAAGTTTGATTCATATAGAATTGCACCATCATTTCTTTCCAGTTGTCACAAGCTTGATTCATATAGAATCGCACAAGTCACCTACCATGAGCTTGTTTGATGTTGGCTCAAGTAGGATTTCCATCTTCACTGTGAATACTTAAGTATCACTCAGACGTTCTGGCAAAATCACAAGGATAATGCGTAGGACTCTTAATATATTTCTTGTTATTCACATTGTGTGAATTAGCAAGCATAATTTTGACAAGTGTCCTAATGAGATTTATGGATGATCTCTTTTGGCTCTAGACTCAATAGTGCACTTTGGTTTTAGTAATCGAAGGCTGGAGCAGACTGCCACCTTTTCAATACCAACTAACTCGGAGTGAGAAAGTTGATAGAAATGCGTGTAATCTCTGTGAGAAATGAAACAGAAATCTTTTGATAGATTCTGAGTGGCTAGGGAGGGTTGTGCATTGCATCACTGGGTCCATGATGTCAGTCTTCAATGTCAGCAACCATCTTTATGATTCTTGACAGCAAATGTATTGACCCGGTTTCTGACTAAGTGTAAGGAGGGATTCTTTCTTTTCACCCTTTATCTTAACTTTTCTTTTTAATTCTTCAACCCCTTCAGCGTTTACCGAGATTTCATAACTAGTACCTTGTTGGGTTTGTTCCAGTACTAGCTCCATCTCAGTCTGCACTCTTCCCTTATTCTCACTTTTACTCCTTTTTTCATACCTAAGGACTACTACACTATCTAGTGGAATATCCCTGGGTAGATCCCTCCGGTGTAACACCCCTAAAAATGCGTTGCAACGGAAGTATGTTCGGGGGCGTTACTTCTTAATACAATAGCACAAGATACAAGAGAAAGACCTCTAAATGTGTCATTTGAAAAGTAATCTCGTTGATTTTCTTGAAATTGATCTAACATTTGTCCCATAATTGCATCACAATGAAAAGCTTGAAAACAATACAACGAGATTTGATCATTTGAATGTAGTAGACTCCAATGCATATCAAGTAGGTCAAGCATCTAATTCACCTGAGAAAAACATGCTTAAAAGTGTCAACATAAAGTTGGTGAGTTCATAGATTTTTGTGTATGTAAATGTTGAAATCAAAAGATTTATAAAGTATGCATGACCATTTCAATCCTTTTAATAGTCGCACAAAAATCTAAGTGTAAATGTAGAACCCCCAAAAGTATAGTGTCTACTGTCTTTACCACGGTATAAAATAAAATGTATAGTAACAGTAATGTTCAAGTAAATTATGTAGACCACAATATTCCAAAATAGTATGTACTACTATAAACAGCCACTAGTCCACCCACCCCCCCGTCCCTCTCTCAAATACAGAAATCACAAAAAAAAGTATCTAATTATATTTTCTTTTGTGGGCTAGCTCAGGGACAATGTTCAACTTAAGTATAGTGGGGAAAATAAGCCTTATAAACTATTCTTTCATTTGTCATTTGCTTTGTCCTTAAAATGATGAGTAATATATTGAAACATAGCATAAAAGGGTGATTTTTACCAAAATTTTAATTTTTTACGACACATACCAATGAAAATCAAGTATTATTAGTGTCCCATGGATTGGAATTTATATGACTAGCACAAAAACCCTCAAAATTAAACCCCCACAATGTGAGGTTTACCCTTAGATATAATACCTTTAGCTTGTTCGAGTTAAGGAGTGAGCAATTATGTGTGTCTATTCCGTCGTTACGGATGTGTATGCGTAGTTTTGTCACCTTTTCTTGAACAATGGTATCGGTTATTTTAGGATTATGAGAGTGTACCGGTAGTATATTAAATTCTAGAACTTGTTTTAGTGATGCATCCCGAGACTGCATAGTAAGTATTAGGATTTGCTTGATAAGAGGCATTAGGATTAACCCATGTTTTAAACCTGTAATTGTTATGATGGTCACACCGACCATATAACTATCCCACGCCCTTGCCAGGCACTCACCTTTAGTGTAGGATACCCCTAGTACAACCCTCTGAGCCTATCCTTTTTCACAGTTCTCGTAATTTTCTGGTAGATTCCAGATTATTAATGAAGAGCATTGTCACCCTTAAACCAATCGTTACACCCAAAAAGTCTTAGCCTACCTTGTATGTACTTGCCTTTAGTACATTATTGTGTTTAACCCAAGTTAATTATTGAGTACACGGTTGCTAAGTCCTTATCCTTGTAAATATAGTTTTGGGACGATTGGGATTCATGGTAGTATTTATTTCGCGGAAGAATATGGAGAAAAAGTTAAGTCAATACCCCTATATGTTTGTCAAATAGGTAAAGGGGTATACCTCGGTAAATATATTAAACCAAAAAAACAGTTACGTACAAATGGAATGTGGCTAAAATACCACATTAACCTCAAGCAAAAACGCTTGATCAACTAGTGTGAATGACATGCCACAAACACACAAAAGACCCAGAAAGCTACATAAAACTCATGGAACTTAGAACACAATGACATCAGCTCTCCTAGCCCTCCAGCAATAATACAAAGGGAGTAGGCGGCCCAGATAAGGCTGCCTCCTTAAAAAACCTTCCCAAGAAAAACCCAATGGGAAAAACCTCGGAGAAGGAAAAAAGAGTACAACCCTTACATTTATTAATCCCGTTCATGATATCAAACCGAGTGTATTTTTACAATACTATCGAGATACCTTTTAGAATCTGCCATGATTTATGAAGATCTAATGTTTGGTTTGTTTATCTTGATTGCTTAATTTATCATTGATTGTTGTTTTTGTTTATCATTTATATTTGTTTACATTCTTCAGTATGCGACCTACTCAACAACTAAGGTCTATGTCCCTACTATTTTATGCGCTAACAACTTTGGAGTTGTTTTGGTGCGTGGGCTAATTCTAGAATAGCTCTCCATATAGCAATTTTTATATATCTACGAACGTAGGATCATAAATATTGGCCTATCCTTGCCTTTAGTTTAGTGAGCTTAGTTGAGCAATAAGGTAACATTGGTATCAACGAGTACGTTCTTATTCCATTGGTAAGGACTCGGACAGTGGAGTACTAGTATATAAAGAGCCGTTAAGCAGTAAGTGAGTAAAGTCTCAATAAGCTAGGGTTTAGTAAGAGCACCATTATTAATCTCCTAAGATAAATTATAATCAACAAATGCTTACTTTATGCGGATGCGTCTAATTGTGACAGAATTAGCGTGTCTAGGTCTTAGGAAGAAGTACCACCTAAGTGTAGGAATGATATGCCCTTCGAGATAAGTCAATCATTGCACTAATAAACAAACCAGCGTTTTATCAGATTATTCATGGTTGATATGTTTTCCTTACATTAGTTCTTGACCGTTCCTCTATCGTTTGTTTATCTTCTTGTGTGTGTTTATTGCTTTATTTGTCATCAAAACCTTAGGTTAGATACAGAAAACCGTGCCAGTCTCTCAGGCTGAAACCCCCTTTTGCATTAGTTTTAAGGTTAACTTAGATAACTAAAATACTGATAGAATTAGGAGTTAACGCTCTCGCTCTTAGTGATCAACACCCTACTTACCACAAAACTCCATCTGACCGGGTACACTGCCCGTTAAAGTGTTGTTTTTAGGTATAGTCGGCATAAAATAAATAGTAAAACTTGACACATAAATAACACCTACACAACGACACATCAAATACTTATTTTATGATTAGGAGGCGTTTTTAGAGGTGCTTGAAGACTTCTTTTCCTTTGACCTTGAATCTCTGGAGGACTCAACATCTTTACTCGATTTCCTTCTTTTCGTCCCTCGGTCTGATCCAGTGGAGGGGTCTCGATCTTTGTCTCTTTCATCTCGACTCCTCTTCAACAAAAAGATTCACCATATGAAGCAAAGAGATCTTTGTTAGTGTTATAAGACTCAACCAGTGCATCATAAAGCTTCTTTTTTTAGTCAGCTTTATCATATGACTTGTTTTTCTACATCTTATCTATGCGGATCTTTGTGAGTTCAAACTCAGAGAGTGTTGCGGCTGCCTCATAAATAGACATGGTTGTGAAGAAGAACTTGTCAAGACTGCAGCTTCTAGAGACTCAGTGACATTTTTCTCAATAACGGGTGTTGCAACATCTAAGATCGCTTGAGGAAGAATCTGAGTTAGTTGAGCATTGAATTCCTCTTTGATAATTGTCCTCACCATTGAGTCAACGAGTTCTATATATTCCCTTTTCTCAGCTTGAGCTTCTTCTCTACAGTCAAAATTATGTGCTTGAATGGCCTTGTTTATCACTTCTCCAAGTTTGTTATCCATGTAACGATCAACTATAGCAAGAATGGAGGAGAGAGCTTAAGCATACTGGTCAACTTGCTTTATCTCTGACAGATCTTTTTCTAGGTTGGTGACTCTTTCATTGAATTTGAATACAGAAGCAAAGTCTGGAAGTGCAGGGAGTGATGTTGTAGTATCTGAAGCCGTTGGTGTCAGAGTTGGTGTTGGTTGTGGCAATAAAGGATTGAAGAAAGGAGGTGGTAGAGGAACAATTGTAGTGAAACTTGATGTGATTTTAGGAATTGCTGTTGCATGCTGAGCTGGTGTCCATCAAAGAAGCAATCTCATTGTCAACTGGAGATGGATTATCAAGATTTAGGAGCTTGCTTGTAAAGTCAGAGGAGACATAAGAGCTTTGTGTTGGACCTCTAGTCTTCTATGTGTCAAGAACAGGTGTAAGTGTCACATGAGCATCTTCCTCTACTTGATCAAATCCTGATTTCTGAGAAACATTTTGTTGTTTCGAGGCACCTACATCAGCATTGGTCATTTCAGTATCTTCATTTCCTAAATTCACATTCACATCATCATACAGCTCCATAGTAACCTCATCTTCTTCATCATCATTCATCATTTCTTCATCATCAATCTTTTCATCTTCTTCAATATTGAATTCATTATCATATTCTTCTTCTTCTTCGTTATGTTCTTCATTAGTCTTATTGGGATCAGGAATCTCATCTCTATCAGATTTTGTCCTTTCGTCATCACTCTCATCATTATCATCACTATCATCATCAAAGTCATCCTCATCATCATCATCCTCTTCATCACTATCTCCCCAAGATTCTTTCTCACTTTCAGATTCGTATATAGGTACATCGAGAACCCCTGGTATAGTACTAGTTCCTTCATCTGTACCAGAAGTCTTTTATTGTTGCTCATCAGGAAAATTTGACTGAGTGTCAACTCCATCACTTGAGCCACTTTCTTGTGATATGTGAAAGTCTTTCTTGCAGCCAGCTTTAGTTGTTCTGCTTCAGTTAATGCAACCTCAGATAAGACAGCTAATCCTTTGGCTTTTGGCTTCTTTGCATGTTGCTTCTTCTTGTCAGATTTAGCCACCTGAGCTTCAGACTTTATTATGGTACCTTTAGTAGCTTGAACAAGCTTCTGCTTAGGTGATGTATCAGAATCAACTTTCTTTTGAACGTACTTTGGTTTTGGAGTTTTCTCTCCAGAAGCAAAAACGTAGTATGTCTTGTAAGCATTGGATTCCAACATTGCTGGTTTGTTAGTTCCTTTGGGAGAATGGTACCATATACTTGAGTATCTTCATCTCTGGAGATACATATCATAGAAGTAAACATGGTATCATCTCGAGCAGTGTGCCAAAACATTTTGTTTCTTCTGAAAATAGACTGATCCTTTGACATGAAGTAATCGATGATGATCTTTATGAATCTGGGATATGACATCTTGTTTGTCTTCTTAGCATCTTTGTATTCAATCTGGAACAAGAAGTCTTCCCAGAGTAGATATACATAGTCGATGTTCCTCTTATAGAACATACCCTAGCGTATTTGAGCATGAGATAGACGAATCTTGTCCATTATAGTTTCTTTACCACTTAGACACTTGTTGATGACGATAGCAAATGCTCTCCATGGTTGATGTAAGTATTCAACAGTGTGTCTAAGATCTCTGATGAAAGAGAGAATGTCTTGTTCCAGTGGGAGGTCTTCAAACTCTTATCCTGGAATTTTAGGGCAAACAAACTTTTGTCCTGTAATTTTAGGGCAAAATCTATGAGAATTCTCGGACATATCACATCTAAGAGAGACTTTCTTCTTGTTAATCAGTGAATATATGGAATGTGTTATGAAATGGAAGACTGTTAGCCCAAAAATCTCTATGCATCTAAATAGGCCAGAGAATCATCGACAGTGATCAGGAATGCACGGTAGAAAGGAGTGAGAGCAAGAGCATCCAGCAAGACTTAAAATGTAGCTTCTTTGGTTTGATGTCTGTCTTGAGTCTCATGTTGCATTTCCCGAACTCAAGACGGTCCGCAGGGGCAACAAGAGCATCATCAAGGGCTTTCTGTTGAGCTTGAGTGGTATTCATGTTTCTGCTAAGATTTGACCAATACAGTTTATATATATAACCAATTTTATATATAAAACACTATAAGGCCCTTTGATTGTTGAATACTTAAGCTTGATGCATGTTGTGATATCATTCTAATGATTAGGCTCATTAAGGCATTTAGCATTATTGAATAAGATCTAATCATCCGAAGGGCAACTTAATTGGGCATAATGTGAAAGGCATTAAGACAACTGAGTTAGTGTTTTTGGGAATCCTATTCAAACTAACTTGTAAAGAATAAGGTAACCTAAGACATGTTCAGATATTTTTGTTGAACCTTGATATATAGCCTACTTAACTTGATTAGATTGCATAATTAACTAATTTTAATAAGCTACCCAACTTGAATTGAAATTGCCTTCATAAAAATTCAATCTTAAAATTCCTTAAAATGCATTGCTAAATCGCCTCCTATTGAGGAATGTTAAATCGCCTCCTAAAGAGGGTTGTTTAATCGCCTCTTAATGGAATTGCTAAATCGCCTCCTTAAAGGAATTGCTAAATCGCCTCCTTAATATGTTTGTTAAATCGCCTCATGAGGCATGTTGTTAACTCGTCTTTCAAAGGCTTTTGTTAACTCGCCTTGTGAAGGCTTGATGTTAACTCGCCTCCTGAAGGATTATTGTTAACTCGCCTCCTAAAGAGCGTTGTTAACTCGCCTCACAAAGGAATTTGTTAACTCGCCTTTACAATATACATTTCCACAACAATGAATTTTTTAAGCATCAAAGCAAGTTCAAATAACACTCAATTGAGTTGAATATCACTTAGGCTCAATAATAACAACAAATAGCCACAGAATCATCTAGAACGATCAAACATGAGTACGTTTAAATATTTTATCATATTCATACAAGAAACAACAAACAAGAAATACCTTTTATAGCTCAAACACATTTAGGGAAGAGGATACAAACATCCTAGCACAAAACCCACTAACATATTACATTAAAACCCGAAAACCTAAAATTTCACAAACAAGAATCATCAATAACACATTCATATGATAACTAAACACAAAACTGCTTTAATCGAGTATTCTACACACCTAAACTAACAAAATCCATTGAAATTTAGGGTTTTCGTGATCAAGTGTGGATGAAACTTCAATTCCTTTGAGGAATAAGTAGTTTAGGGTGTGGGAATCATGATTGTAGTTATACCTTTTGCTTGATAATCACTAGAAATGAAGAACTCTTGATGGCGATTTTTGAATGAGTGAAGGGAGGAAAAAATAATTTCAAAGTGTGTGTTTGTGTGTGTAAAAGGACGGGAGGGAGAAAGTGTTATAAAACAAATTTTGTTTTTTGACACTTTTGCCCCCTCTAGTTTAATATCCTATTCATTTGTTATATATAAGATCTAATAGGCATTTTAAGTTTAACAAATGGCACATTTAGTCCCTAACATTTTAACAAGCATACCTAGAAACTTATATTTGCACATATACTCCCTAAAGGCATAAACACATAACAGTTAAGGCTTACGTAAGCTAAACTTAATTAACTCCCCTTTAATTGTTAACCCATTATTGTTTAAAACCTTTTCCTTTATCACAAGCAGATTTTATGAAGAAGATATTTAACATTTTCTCCCCCTCAAACAATGACCCGTTTTCTATTTAAAGAGCTATAGTCATTGTTTGAGTGGTCAAATGTCTTTGAAAAGCATATTCTGATGAAGTATTGTTTATTTAGAAAACCAAACACCAAGTAAATAAGATTTCTCTTATTTTCACACATAAGCGCACTGACGCGTACACTTATGGAATATAGGAAGCACGGGTTGTGTTGCAAAGTAAACACAAGCCTTTGCATGGTCATAAAGTAGACCATGCCCGAGAATAAATTCCCGTTATGAGGTCAAGTTTTCTTTTTGAAATACTTGCCTTTAAGATGATGACCGGGTTGCTATTTGAAATAATAGCAAGCCATTTTTTGGCATGTTTTGAAAACTTTTAAACTTCTGCTCGAACTTCATTTACAGCCTCGTATCATTATTAAATGACATTTCTAAGACCGTAAATGTTATCGATTTTCAGAAGACATGCCAGAGATACATATTTTTATATTTTTCTGATTTTTTAATTTTTTTATCATGTTTTTGTAAAATTTATATTAAAAGAAAATATTTTTGTGTTTTTATGTTTTCTTATGTACATATAATATAGGATACGAGTTACCACCATCACTCGTCCGTTTCCTCTGCCAGATGTTTCAACATTTTCGTAGACATGCTTCTCATACCGAGCTTTTCGATCAAGAAGTTGAATCTTTCTCTTGGCAAAGGTTTGGTGAAGATGTCAGCCAGTTGGTATTCAGTCTGGACAAAGTATAGCTGTAACGACCCAAACCCGCTCCGGAGAGTAGGCCGAAACGTCAAAATCATGGTGTCATATCAAAGCATAATAAAGGCATAAAGTCATAAATGATAACATAGAACCCAAAGTGGAAAGCCGGGATCCTGAAATCGGTCCCGATTATGAGATCCTAAATGAATAACGTAAAAGAAGTCTAAGGACTGAAACTGTGTCCAAGATAGTATGGACAACAAGTGTATGCGATACAAAAAGAAAGGAAGCTAAATGGTCACTTCCTAAGCACCACTCTCTCAAGGCCCAATCATCGCCCATCTAGAAACCTGCCGTTATAAGAAAGAGAAAGATATACGGTGAGCATAAACGCTCAGTGAAGGATATATTTAACAATGTAAGTAAATAGTGGAATCCTGGATAATAAGTATAAAGCAGCGGAAAGATCATGAGTGTCATGAGGAAACCTGGAGAATACAATCATGAGGATAGGAAATAACATGTTATCACATGGTACGTGAAGCAGAGATGTCATGGAGGTATCTGGATAGTAGAAAACTTAATTAATAAGGGAATGCCCACGAGCTAAGTTACATCATAATGTCATAAAAATAATGTTCGTGAATACATGCATATAAATGAGGGGTGCGCAACATTGTTAATAGAGGGGTGACCTCTTATAATAATATGGGTGGAGGGATCAGCTCCAATGTGATGGGATGTAGAGCAACACAATACAATCACCATGAACGTGTAAACATGTAAAGCGTAGGATGCACCCATACGCCCCTGAATAATTAATGGACCAACATGAAATATAATCTGGTAACATGAAAAGGACGCCGCGTGACATCACTTCATCGCGAAAGAGTCGAGCACAGGTGGCATCATGTGATCCGGTCATGGTTCCTACAGGACTATGTGGTAAGTCATTGTAAATCATGATTCATGCGTATATATAGCTCGGGCTATAGGAATAAGTTAATGGAAATCAAACTTGTTAAAGGATCATGGCAAAAGACATAAAAATGGGGAAGCATAGCAGTTCTGGGGATGAATCATGAAAAGAAAGAATGTCCTTACTAAAAGGACGGAATATCCGTACCTTATGGATCAGCAGTAAGGAAAGAGATGATAAGATAGATGGGAGCTACTCCTGCTTAATGCGATATACGTGTTAAAGGAAATATATAAGGTTTACTTGTCATGATTTAGGTTACTTTCCATTTTTAGTAACTTTCTATTTTTAGCATGATTCCTTGATTAGTACGTTCCATGATTAACATATTCCATGATTAATATGTTTCATAATTAGTATTCTTGTTATATTGGGTACTTCCAAAAATAGCAGCTTTCCATATATAGCAGGTTTCTATAAATAGCAGGTTTCTATAAATAGCAGGTTTCTATAAATAGTAAGTTTCCATAAATAGCATGTTTCTATAATTAGCAGGTTTCTATAAATAGTAAGTTTCCATAAATAGCATGTTTCTATAATTAGCAGGTTTCAATAAATTGTAAGTTTCACCTTAAATAGCATGTTTTCTATAATTAGCAGGTTTCTATTTCTGTATTTACAATCCAAATTCCTTGATCTTACATTTAATTTACGTAATTAGTCTTTTAGTTATTAATTTAATTAAACTTAATTTTTAATTATCCCCATTTTTGCAAAACAAGCCTTTATAATATCAAAAATATGGTATTTTCATACTTAATACTTAAATTATTATCAATACCTAGTACTTTTTTTTTTTTTTTTTTCATAATACTCTTGGTTCAATTGCACGACTTCTTGAATAACGAACCTTAGATTTACTCTCAATAATGGCTAAACCATCACGAGGCATCTTATCTAGAAAATTTCCACCCGCGGCGGAATCTAAAGCATCTTGATCATTGGTATTCAAAGAATTGTAGAACGTATCAAGTTGATGTAATTCCGAGAAACCATGATGAGGACATTGACGAAGAAGTTCTTTGAAACGTTCCCATGCTTCGTTGAAGGTTTCATTCGGTTCTTGGTAGAAAGTAGTGATTTTGTTTCGAAGGTAAGTTGTTTTCGAAGGTGGAAAGAATTGGTTTATGAATTTCGAGACAAGATCATCCCACGTTAGAATCGATCGAGGTGGTTCCTTATCTAGCCAAGTCCGGGCTTCACCTTCGAGAGAGAAAGGAAAAAGCAAAAGCTTAATCGAAGTATTCGGAACTTCGGGATGTCTAAACGTAGAAGTAACCTTGTTGAAAAATCGAAGATGATTATGAGGGTCTTGTTTACCCGTAAATTGATTACTTTGAACAAGATTAATCAAAGTTTGTTTAAGCTCAAAATTGTTTGCATTTATCGGTGGAACAACAATTGCATCTTCGTATCCCTCGATGGGAGCTTGTAACATCTGAGCCATGGTACGATTGTCGGCCATTGGAATCTCGGGTTCCTCAACAATAACCGTTGTTAATTGTTGTTGTCGACGATTTCGATTACGAGCTTGAGATCGAGTGCGCATGCACTAAAAATAAAGAAATTAAAAAGTAAACTAAAATTACACTACTTTTTTTTTGAATTTTTTTAATTATTTTTTTTCTTTTTTTTAACAATCTATTTTAAACGGATACACGGAAGACAACTTAAAACCTAATAATCAACTTACTTCACGGTAACTCTCAAAAATTGCTTTTCAAGGTGAGCCGTTCCTCGTAAGTGACACAAATGGTAAGTTTTTGATTTTTACCTTAGCATGATAAAGTCAAATTCTGTTGGACAAATAACAATGACGCAAACACGAAGCATGGTAAGCTTTGAATGGCTCGCTACCTTCGGATAGCAATAAAGGAACACACTTACCCCATAAAGATGAAACACATATAGGAAGGATAAGTTAAAGACGAAAACTTTAGCATGAGGCCGAAGGAGGAGACACAGTGATCCCCTCCTTCCAGGCAAACAACTCTGATGAACAACAACGTCATGGAGAGAACATGTAACAACTAATAAGGAAGGAAACAGAAGCAACCTGTAATGTGTACGAAAATAGCTAATAAACATTTGCTTCTCTATATGAGTTGGTCCGGATGAGATTGTCCGGATGAGATTGTCCGGATCCGATAAAAAAACATATAGCAGAAGCAAACATAAGTCGTTTGGGGCATAAACCAATGCTAAAGTGCTAGATATAAACGTATAAACATTACAAACAAGCTATGGAAAAAACACTAGCGTACCAAAGAGCGGGTTATATTAAAAGAGAAATTACATTACAAAGTACCTATTACAAGTCAAAAGAGACCAGGAAGGTTAACCGAACGTAATCGGTAGTTACATAAAAAGGAAAGTAAAACAATACTTAACGAGCTAGTAACCAGGCAAGTGCAAAAGCTAGAATTAAAAGCTATTAAACAGTTAAACAAATTTACGGGAGCAATTAAAAGCGACAAATAAGTAAATACACTAAAATTAACTTCTAAAAATGCAAACTAAAATTCTAAACCTAAATTAGAACAAAAGAAAATTTTTAGAAAAAGAAAAACATTTTTTCGATTATTTTTGAATTTATTATGAATTTAAAACTATTTTAATCTAATTAAATCCTAAAAAATAGCAAATTAAGTCCTAAAAATTTAGAAAAATGATTTTTAAACTTAGAAAAGTCTAAAATAACATAAAAACCCAGAAAACTATTTTTAACTATTTTTAAAATTAAAATCCTATTTTTAAACTTAAAATTAAAAGCTCAAAAATAAAAATTAAAATCTAAAAGTGGTGAAAATGACTTTTCTGAATGTAAACCTAAAAGTAATTTTTATAAAACTAAAAACTATTTTTTTTTAATTTTCTAAAACTTTTTTCTATTTTTATTGATTTTTCAATTTTTAAACCTACGCAAAATCATAGAAAATTATAAAACAAAGAGAAAAATTTGGAAAATTCAGGAAAAGTGCAAAATGTAACAAAGATCTTAGGAAAAATATGACCAAATCCCCAACTTAAAGAATAAGCTCTAAATAAGCTTGTATAAGCTACGGCTTATACATAAAAAAAGAAATAAAAAAGACTTACTAATATTAAATGGGGGGAAAAGTCACTGGATGAGCTATTGAAGAAAATGGTTAACACGTTAGGCTTGTGAGGGAGAGGTCGTGGGTTCTAGTCTGGCAACACACCCCTTTTTGCTATTTTTTTATTTTTGCTTTTTATAAAAAACTAATTATTGAAACTTAAAAAGGACTTAATTTTAAGCATTTTTTATAAAAACAATACTAACTGAAACTGAGAAATAAGCTCAAAAACAACTTATTAAAAAGCTGTTACAGAAAGTGGGTGTTTGAGCTTACTTTCACTTAAATAGATGCACAAGCTTTAATATAAGCTCAAATCTAAATACAAAAGCTGTTCTAGATACCTTGGGATGCAAGGAAGCTAATTATGAAAAGCTAAACTAACTAAAAACACTTTAAGATTTCTAAATCTAGGATTAAAGATAACAAACTCAAAAAAAGAAACTAAAAGTTCAAAAATCAAACAAGCTAGCAAGAGCAATAAGCTATGACATAAGCTGAGCTTTTTGAAACTAGACAAACTACATATAAGCTATTAATATTATGCATAAAATCTATTCTTATAAGCTAAAAATTTAAGTTTAAATGATAAGTCCTAATTACTACTGTTTTTGGCTTTTTGAGGTTTTTATGATAACTTTAAAGCTAAATGCAAACTATAATTAAGCTAGAAATTGGTAAACTAGTTCTAATCTATATTAAGCTACTAGAAAACTTTAATCTTACTGAATTAATAAACCTAAATCCTACTTAAGCTATTCTAAATGATAATAAAAAGACAATTGTCCTATCGGTTGTTGGCTATGCTGATGCAAGTGGCAAGGCACAAAACTCTATGATGCAGGTTACCAAAAGGGTAAACCTGCACTTATACACTCTACTTGAGTATGGTAAGACTCAAAACAAACAATAACCAAGCCTTAAGTAGCTTGGTTCAAATTTTCACAAGTGAAAACAAATGGAAAATTACCCTGGTGCGGAGACATATTCAATAAGCCATAACTTTTTAAAAAATGAAAACTAACTTATCAATCTTATTTAAAATCTTATCAAATATGCTAATCTAACTAACCAATAAGAAAGTCAATTTGACTTTTGATGGTCAAATAAGCCTTATGCCAAACACTCCTTAAACTACTTGACAGATTTGATTAAGCAACTAAAATGATTATCTAATGAATAAGACCTAAATACCAGATATCATAAAGCTTATATTACCCTTAATAAGCATAAATCAACAACTGATTAAGCTAAGTTTTAAGATCTACAACTATGCTACTATATTTTTAGATTTTATGGTTTTTAATGGACAAGTTATGAAATACTAAATTCTAAAACACTTAAGCTAAAAACAGATAAACAAACACATTTAATAAGCTAGGAATAAGGTAAATAAGCACTAATAAGCAAATAGATTAAGCTATTAAACAAATCTACACTAATAAGCAATATTTAAGCTAAAATTAAAGGACAAGGAAGTAAATAGAAAACTTACAGGATGCTTCAGCTTAACAGAAGCTATTAGGCTCTTTAGAGCTTATCTACTAGCTCTGGCTTATTTACAATAAGCCAGTAAAGTCCATGGAGGCTCATCCCTTGCTAGCCTCCCTTCCATGAGCTTTTAAGTCCAAATATCAAAAGTAATTAGCTGATTTTAAAGTTTAAAGTAGATTAAAACCTTTATAAGCTCAAATCCAAGCTTATAGACTTGGATGAGCTAAAATGAGCTTATTGTGAGCTTATGAATCATTAACATGAGAATAGAAGCTAAAAAGAGAAGGAAACTTTTTCATTAACTAAATTTGATTACATTAAGTGAAATTTGGGTACAATACTTGAAAACGGAAATGGACAATTACATTAAGCTAAATTAAGCTAAAATTCACTAAATTATCTAAAACTAGACTAGGAAAAGAAGAATGTGTGTGTGTGTGAGAGTGAGCCTTTTTATAGCCTGAAGCTGAACCTTCTAGCCCCTTAACTTGCTTCCCACGCTCCTTTTGATATTGCCCGTACAATTCTTCAATGATTGGCAAATCATTATTAGCCGTTAGATCACTAGGTAGCTCACACGGATTGCCAGCGTGGCAATCCGTGATTGAGACACCTTGTGTTTCTTTTAGGCATAATTTAGTGTAAAAAATGAGTCCCCTTGTGCTTCTTTGCCATAGCCACGAGTGATTTATTGCTTGAATAACCAATAAGATGCCCTGAGATGACGTTTTTGACCCTGCCATTGTGTTGTAGAGCCTCTGAATTGTCGTCCTTGACCCTCAATTAAGAAAAGCCTCTTGAAATACCCTAGTTGGTGAAATAGGGACGAAGCATGAACAGTAACATGCTCTTGGCGCCCTTTTTATAACTGAAACAGGGTAAAATTCGTTTGAACTTTGGGCTATTGACAAAATTGGTCCTTGTATTTGGTTTATAAAAGTGTAGTGTAAAAAGGACTTTGGAAAATGGCATAAATGGCCCTTGTGGTTTTATAACAGGGAATTGGGCTAAGGGTAATGGGCTTATTTGGATCCGGGTAAGGTAGTTAAGGGTTTAAGGCCCATTTAAGCCTTAGGGACCATTTGTGTAACATTTGGAAACTTAAGGGACTAAAATGGAATATTTTGGGGTTTTTTATCCTTTTATGGTTGACCTAGGTTTGACCAGGGTTGACTTTTTGACTTTGGCTTCCGGCTCTTGCACGCTAGTCGTTCTCGTGTCCGTGTTTTCCTGTTTTTGATGGTTTTCTTGTGATTTTTGATATATCTGTACCTGCACACACAAAATACAAAAACAAGTATATTTTTGCTATTTTTAGTGTATTTGTGGTCATTTAGGGTCATTTTTGGTAATAACGGATATGTGTATTTTACACTTATCAAAATTCCCCAAACTAAACGATTGCGTGTCCTCACGCAATATTACATGCCTTATAACTAAATACCTCGAAACTTCCCCAAACTAAACCTTTGAAAAGTAGCAAAGATTTTTGTTGAGAGAGCTAAGAGATCACAAGTTATAAAACACCCGAATTCCCATTTTCAAAGATTTTTATTATTTTTTATGATTTTTTCTTAATAATTAACTACCTAACTACAACTTATTCTTGTGTTGACATAATGTATTGTTTTCATTACCTCATTGGTAATTTTAAGGATCATAGAACAAAAAGCACAATTAAGTGTCTTAAAAGATAACTTCATCATTCCCGATTTTTCACTTTTCCCATGCTAAGCTTAAAAATAAGATCACCGTTAAGTACGAGCTAAGATGCTAAGACTACTTATAATTACAACTTGTGAATTTCTCTTCCCGACATAAATCATATATTTAAGTGTGTGTGCTCAAATTAATTTAAACCATTAAATCCACATATTTAGATAGTTGAAATCCGACCAAGCTTTACACATGGGCCTTTTGGGCTAATATGTTAATCACTTAATAAGATCACAACTCAAAGCAAACAAAAATCTCCTTAGCTAAGACATCGTTGGTTCACTTGTCCCATGAATGACTTTCTTCTCTAGCATCCCACCGTCATCGGGTAAGTGCTAAGGCTTTTGACACCCCATCCGGAGAATAGTAATTAAGACGCATGAACTTCTGATGAAAAAGCCTTGCAGACTTTTGCAAACCTTAGTTCAAAAGAATACCTTGGTTTTAGAAAATGAAACTTTTACTATTTATTTTCTAACTTGCAACATTATTATTATTATTTACATTATTAGGCTAGGAACTGGTATCACTTTTCTTTCGACGACACATCGGCCACGCCTCCGACAAGAGCTCGTGTACTTATTATGATACCAACCCTAAATATACATCCTCCACCCTTTCTTTCGATGTCACATCGGGAGCGAACCGACAAATGCCCATGTACTTTATTGCGATGGAGTTTGTATATTAATTATTAACACTAAGGATTTATAACTTGCATCCTTTTTATCTTTTTCAACATTTTACATTTTTTTTAATTAATTAATTCAACACATTATTTTTGCAAATAGAAAAATTTTGTTTTAGAAAACCAAAGTATAAACTTGAACTAAAATTCTTATTTACAAATGATGTTTGACTTCATCATCGATAAAGCTTTTTCTCTGAATATGTTGATTAGACTTTTAAGAGCAAAACTCTAATTTGTAAAAATTAAAGAGAACACGTATAATTAATCATTTTAAGAACTTCGGGGAAGAAAAACCACAAGTTATTCTTATAAGCCTTTAAGTTTTCCAAATAAACCTTGTTTAGCATCCTAACTCGTAATCAACACTATCATCTCTTATTCTTTGCAATTTAAAATCTCTAATAAAGAAATTCGCAAATACTTAGCCTATATAAAATCCAACTCGGCATATTTAAAATCTACTTGAGATTAGCACAAGTCTTCATTTACTAATGATTTCAAGTCTAGCATGTTTAAAGTCTACATGAGACTAGCACAAACTATCATCATTAATTGTTAAGGGAGAAAGCTAGAACTCTACACGTTCGATCGGGTCAAAAATTACTTCTTATTCTTACCAACGGAAAACCTACATTCGTGTCTTAACACTTTTATTTAATAACTACTAATATTTTTTATATTTTTTTATGTTTTTTATATTTTTTCTACAAATAAGAACTTTAAAAATTTAAATTTTTTGCTATTTTTGTGGGAAAACGGGTACGTGAGAACAAAACAATAAGCAGGCAACATCAAATCGATAGATTTCCTCCCCAAACTAAAACGAAACATTGTCCTCAATGTTTAAAGTCGGGCCTCTATGAAAATCTAAGCCGTTTATGAATTATGCAAAGATAAACGTGAATCGATAAGATGAAAGGATATTGGATCTCCCCAAACTAATTTCACACAAAGGTTAAGAAGCTCGAGTGAAACGAGATACAACACCGGACACGAGAGTCTTCAGAAATTGTTGGGTCAATCCTGCAAAAATCACAACAAACAACAAACAACAAGAAACCGGAAGAGAATAGCCACAACACATTATTTTAGAAAATAGAAAGAAAATAGATAAGCATGGGGTGAACTCCCACGAAGAGGCTTGTTTTTGGTCACCGAGTCACAAGCTCGACTCGATCCCTGAATTTAATTATCCTTAGGGAAAGTTTGGAGATCCGGGATAACCAATGGTGGTGTATCCCCTCCATAGTAATGTTTAAGATGGTGGCAGTTGACTTTGAATTTTGAACCATCGGGATGAGACAATTTGGTTGTGCCATAAAGAAAAACTTCGGTAATAGTGAAAGGACCGGACCATCGGGACTTGAGCTTTCCGGAGAAAATCTTTAATCGGGAGTTAAAAAGTAAGACTTGATCACCAACGTTGAAGATTCGATTCTTGATCTTTGAGTCGTGAAGTTTCTTCGTCTTCTCCTTATAGATTAATGAATTCTCATAAGCTTGATCTCAAAGCTCATTATGTTCGTTAAGTTGAGGCTTTCAATGATCACCCGCGGTCTTGAGATCAAAGTTGGCATGCTTAAGAGCCCAATATGCCTTGTGTTCTAGCTCAACTAGTAAATGACACGATTTTCCATAAACTAGCTTGTAGGGCATGCATCCGATTGGAGTCTTGTAAGCGATTCGGAATGCCCATAATGCATCGTCTAACTTGTTTGACCATGAGGCACGGTTTTCTCCTACCGTCCTTTCTAATATTCTATTAAGCTCATGATTCGTCACCTCGACTTGACCACTCGTTTGAGGGTGGTAAGCGGTAGAAAGACGATGTGTGACACCATATTTAGACATAACTTTATCAAATTTGTCATTACAGAAATGGGTCCCACAATCGCTTATGATAGCTCTTGGTGCACCGAATCGAGAGAAAAGGGATTTCAAAAATTTGACAACTACTCTATCATCGTTGGTGGGAAGCGCCTTGGCTTCAACCCATTTGGAAAGATAATCAACGGCTACAAGAATATATTTGTTATCCATAGACGACGAAAAAGGTCCCATAAAATCAATACCCCATACATCAAAAATTTCACAAACTTGGATAGCATTTTGAGGCATCTCATCTCGATGTGAAATTTTGCCTTGTCTTTGACATGCATCACAAGATTTGATTAATTCGTAAGCATCCTTATAAATCATAGGCCAAAAGAAACCGGCATCAAATACTTTTCGAGCGGTGATATTGGCACTATGATGGCCCCTGGTGGGTCCATCATGACAAGCTTTGAGGATTTTAAGAGCTTCTTGGCCAAATACACACCTACGGATGATTTGATCCACACATATACGAAAGAGATAGGGATCATCCTAAAAGTAATGATTTACATCCTTGAAAAACTTTCTCTTTTGTTGAGTTGACATTCCTTTGATGAGAAAATTCCCCGCGTGGTAATTTGCTATATCGGCAAACCACAGGGTACTTTGATTATCATGAGAAGTCACCGTATTTAATGTTTCAAGAGGAAAGGTTTCATTAATCTCCTTATGATCAAAAACATTCTCATACTGGTTTTCAAGATGAGAGAGGTGATCGGCTGCATAGTTTTCAGCTCCTTTGGTATCAATCACTTTGAAATCGAATTCTTGGAGAAGTAAGACCCATCTAAGCAATATTTCTTTGGCGTCTTTCTTGTTCAAGAGGTATTTTAATGCGGAGTGGTCCGTGTAAACAACACTTTTGTTCATGATAAGATATGATCGAAACTTCTCAAAAGCGTAAACTACTGCAAGCATCTCTTTTTTTGTTGTTGTGTAATTTGAAACTGCTTCGGTCATCATCTTACTTGCATAATGAATTGGTCTAAAATGCTTCTCAATCCTTTGCCCTAGAATTGCACCTATTGCATAATCACTTGCGTCGCACATGATTTCAAAAGGTTGGTCCTAATTCAGAGCAATGAGAATTAGAGCTTCGGTTAATTTCTTTTTTAGAGTCTAAAAGGCTTGAATGCAATCTTTCGAGAAGATAAACGGGGTGTTTTTCTCTAAGAGATGGGTCATGGGTCGAGAGATTTTTGAAAAATCTTTGATGAATCTGCGGTAAAAACCAGCATGCCCGAGAAAACTTCGAATTCCCTTAACGGTGGTTGGGTGAGGTAGCTTAGAAATCACATCGATCTTAGCTTTGTCGACTTCAATTCCTTTCTTCGAGATCTTATGTCCGAGTACGATACCTTCTTTCACCATGAAATGGCTTTTTTCCCAATTTAGAGCTAAGTTGGTGTCTTCACACCGTTTAAGCATTTTTTTCTAGATTGGTGAGGCACGTAGAAAAAGAATTTCCAAAAACCGAGAAATCATCCATGAAGACTTCCATTGTCTTTTCAATCATGTCATGGAAGATTGCCATCATACACCTTTGAAACGTGCCTGGTGCATTGCATAAACCAAAAGGCATGCGGCGTATGTATAAAACAACAAGTTCCGTATGGGCAGGTGAATGTGGTCTTTTCTTAGTCATTTGGATCAATTGGAATTTGGAAATAACCCGAGAATCCGTCGAGGAAACAATAGTACTCATTTCCTGCGAGTCTCTCAAGCATTTGATCCATGAATGACAAAGGGAAATTATATTTTCTTGTAGCTTCGTTCAACTTACGATAATCTATGCATACTCTCCATCCCGTTACAAGTCTTTTTGGCACTAATTCGTTATCATCATTGGTTACTACGGTCATTCCTCCTTTCTTTGGTACACAATGTACTGGGCTCACCCAAGGACTATCCGAGATTGGGTAGATTAATCCATCGTCAAGAAGTTTTTCAACCTCTTTTTTAATGACATCATGGATATTTAGATTAACCCTTCTCTAATGTTGGACCGCTGGTTCATAGTCGTCTTCCATTAGAATTTTATGAGAACAAAATTATGGGTTAATACCTTTAATGTCAGAGAGCTTCCAAGCAATTGCTTGCTTTCGGGATTTAAGAACCTTTATGAGAGCGGTCTTCTCATCATCGCTCAAATCTTTGGCAATTATGACAGGCAACTTGTTGTTATCTGCTAAAAATGCGTATTCGAGATGAGGTGGTAAGTCCTTAAGTTCAACCTCGGGAGGTTCATTGATTGAAGATTCGGCAGATTTACAAACTTTAAGCTCTTTCTTGATTTCTGGTAAGTAATTTCCTTGATTTGGTGAAGGATCACTATTGAGAAGAGATTTGAGAAGGAGAATGTACCCCTATGGGTCATAATAAGCTTCATCAACTTCCGATTAAGTTGGATCATCGGCTATAGCAAGAAAAGTATCAGCTTCTTCTAAAAGTAGAAAATCACTATCCCCGAAAGGAGTAAGAGTCGGAGAAGAATTTGAAATAATCGGATCGTATCCGGGAGAAGGATTGCCATACGCAACTGAGTCGGAAAAATCTAAGACTTCTTGTGAGTATTCTTCACACGTAACATCAATAAGATCAACTTTCTTCAACGATTCGAGATTGTTGTACGAAATAGAAGGTGTATCACCACATTTAAGGGTTAAAGATTGATCATCATTTCTAAGCGTTATCTCTCCTTCATACACATCTATTAAAGCATGAGCCGTCCTAAGAAAAGGTCTCCCGAGTATTAACGGTACTCGAGGATCGGCTATGAAATCAAGAACAACAAAATCGGCCGGAAAGTAGAATTTTCCTACCTTGACAAAAACATTTTTGGCTACACCGGTTGGTTTGGAAATTGTTCGGTCGGCTAATTCTAACACCATTTTAGTATCATTTAGGCCCGGGAGTCCAAGCTTTTTCCAAATGGAAAGAGGCATGAGATTTATGCTAGCACCTAAATCGGCTAGGGCTAAGCAATTATCAAACTCTGAAAAATCACATGGGATAAGAAATCGACCGGGGTCACCTAGCTTCTCCGAAAGCTTTTTAAGGACAACCGCACTACAATTTTCATTCAAAGGTGTCTTGGTTAACTCGATTAACTTGTCTTTGTTATTAAGCATCTTTTTGAACATCGGAGCAAACTTTGGCATATGAATAAGAGCATCCGCGAAACTTAGCTCAAAGTGAAGATTACGGAAAATTTCCATAAACTTTGAAGCTAGGATATCATCCTTTTCACGGAGTTTCTCTTTTGCAAGTCTTGAAGGGTAAGGCAAACTAGTCTTGGTCTTTTGAGTAACGAAAGGCTCATTGATTGGTTCTTTGTCTTTGTTTTGATCTTGGACCAAAGGAGGTTGGATGTCTTCGGTGCTAGGTAGCTCCGTATCCTTTGTCACCTCGGGTTCCTTTTCCACCACCGGCGGTGGAATTGGAGGTCCGTCATATGAGGCACCACTTCGTGTGGTAATTGCCTTGGCTTCGTTCCTAGGGTTTGGAATGGTATTGCTTGGTAACGAACTTGAACTTGAAGCTTGATTGGTGTGATAGTTTTGCATGAAACTTAGCATCATCTTTTGAAAATCATCTTGTTTCTTTTGAGAATCATTGTGACTTCTTTGAAAATTATCAAACTTCAATTGCAAATTATTCATGTTTGCATCATTAGCTTTAGCATAACTTTCAAAATCCGTTTTAGAAACACCTTGAATTTGTGAAACGGGAGGTAAAACTTGATTAACCAAAGGTTGATTTATTGGTGGTTGATATGGTGGGGGTTGATAAACGGCTCCTTGATTGTTTTGGCAGTTTTGGTTGAAATTGCCTCCTCGATTTTGATTCGAATTGAAATTGTTTCCTTGGTATCGGTTTTGATTTCCTTGATTGTTTTTAACATTCGCTTGATTGAAACCTGGTGGTCTCATTTGATTTGCAAAAATAGGATTACAATTTCCTTGGTTATTTTTAACGAAATTGCCAACGGCGGCAGTTTGTTGGAATTGATGAATGTTATCATGAAAGACGGGAAAATCGTTCCTTGTTAACGGACAATTGTTAAAATTATGGTTTGAACCACATGTATCACAAACTCCTCGACTGCTTTGACGGTAGCAGGAGTCGATTGTTTTTCACTAATCGCTTTCTTTAAACGGCTCATTCGAATATTCATTTTATCTTCAAGTAAGGCGGCCATTTGTTGAATCTCGAAAGAATTATTACAAGGTGAAGAAGTAGAAGAAGGAGCATTCGTAATAGCTCTTGAATCATTCGGACAACTTCTTGAATAACGCACTTTGGATTTACTTTCGATTATGGCTAAACCTTCTCGAGGCATCTTATCTAGAAAATTTCCACCCGCGGCGGAATCTAAAGCATCTTGATCATTGGTATTCAAGGAATTATAGAACGTATCAAGTTGATGTAATTCCGAGAAACCATGATGAGGACATTGACAAAGAAGTCCTTTGAAACGTTCCTGTGAGTCCCTTAGGAATAGATCTCTGCAGCCTATTAAGGATGATAGCCAAAATGTATAAATACAACTGACTATGTAGAAACACTGATTATGAATACTATGTGTTAATGCGGAATCTTAACACAAGTACTAAGAAAAACAATGTAGAACTAAATAATAACTTCTATTAATCTGCTTTGAACGATTACAGATTACTAACTAATTAGATATGATTTTGCTATGAGATATCTTTAGGTCGTCTTTCTAACTATGCCAAGAGGGATCCTTTTATAGACTAAGGATAAACCCTAACAGAACAGGCTTACAAAACGCATACATATCTTTTCCTAAGATATCTCATACATATCTCTTAAACGGTACTAACTATTTTCTAACTAACGGTACTAACTAACTGATCAGTACTTAACACTTTGTACTGTCAGTACTAACTATAACTAACGGTACTAACTATTTGTACTGTCGGTACTAAGTTAGGAAAACATAAATCCTAACAGTTCCCATGCTTCGTTGAAAGTTTCATTCGGTTTTTGGTAGAAAGTGGTGATTTCATTTCGAAGGTAGGTTGTTTTCGAAGGTGGAAATAATTGGTTTATGAATTTCAAGACAAGATCATCCCACGTTAGAATCGATCGAGGTGGTTCCTTATCTAGCCAATCTCGGGCTTCACCGTCTAGAGAGAAAGGAAAAAGCAAAAGCTTAATCGAAGTGTTCGGAACTTCGGGATGTCTAAACGTTGAAGTGACTTTGTTGAAAAATCGAAGATGGTTATGAGGGTCTTGTCTACCTGTGAGAGACTATTATATGTTGGTGTTCTTTTACCTACTTTGTGTATTTTATTTCTTTTTTTGAAGGACAATTTTTTTATTTTTGATTTTTTATATATTATTTTTATATGATAATTATACTAAAAAGAAAATAAAAATATTTTTTTACTTTTAGGTTTTTAAAATTTTTTTATATGGATTTTTGAAATATTTAACAAAAATGAAACTTTCGAAGACGAAAGGATCTTCAAACCAAATCAACAAACGTAAACGACGGAATCATTAACACAAGTTCCCCGGCAGTGGCGCCAAAAATTGATGTTTATTTCAATACACTATAAAATATATAATGTAATACCACAAGAGCAATTAAGAAAATTCCCTAAGGAAAATTCACTCTTAAAAGATATATATAATATATAATACGTATATTTAACCGGGAAGAATGATCACCCGGGTCGTTTCCCCAACGACTTGTGAAATTGAAACCTCGTTTTAGCTCGGGATTTGATTTGTATTAAGAGAAAATGATTATTTTTGAGTATCTATAACTACTAAATAAAAGCAACAATTAAAAGCAATTAAACACTTAAACAATTAACGGGAAACAAATAAAACACGACAATTAAGCAAATAAGACAAAATTTAAACTTTAAAAATGAAAACTAAATTTCTAAACCTAAAATAGGACAAAAGAAAATTTTAAGAATAAGAAAAACATTTTTTTGATTATTTTTGAATTTTTTATGAATTAAAAACTATTTTAATCTAATTAAATCCAAAAAAATAGCAAATTAAGTACTAAAAATTTAGAAAAATGATTTTTTAACTTAGAAAGGTCTAAAATAACATAAAAACTTAGAAAACTATATTTAACTATTTTTAAAATTAAAGTCCTATTTTTAAACTAAAAATTAAAAGCTCAAAAATGAAAATTAAAATCTAAAAGGTGTAAAAATGATTTTACTGAATGTAAACCTACAAGTACTTTTTATAAAACTAAAAAACTATTTTTTAGAATTTTTTAAAATTTTTTGAATTTTTTTTATAAATTTTCGAAAATTAAAAAACTTAAGAAAAAATGGATTAAAAAATTTTGATTACTTGATAAAAATTTTACCAAAAAATCAGGGAAAAGTCTAACTAGTAACAATGAATACAAGAAAAATTAAAACTAATGTTGATCAGCTTAACTGAAAAGCCCTAATTAAGCCCTATAAGCTAGGCTTATGAGGAAAAAGGAAAAGAAAAAAACAGTATAAAGATTAATAGTGAAGAGTATGGTTGGATGAGTAATTAAAATGAGCAAAATGTTTTTAAAACATTGGTATATATGCTAGAAGTCACGGGTTCAATGCTTGGCCACACCCCCTTTTTGTTTTTTTTTTTTTTTGGAAAAACAGATGCTAAATCCTTTTAAGCAAACAATTATAAGAACTTTTTTATATAGCAATATAAGCTTAAAGTGAGAAATAAGTCTCTAAGAGCTTATTTATGATCTGAAACAGTAAGTAAGTGAGTTTTTAAGCTCAACTTTAGCGTGTTTGGTTTAACTAAAGGCTTGCACAATCTTATAATATAAGCTCAAATGTTAAAAATATAAGCTCATTTTGAAAACCAAAAGTTGTTCTGAGAAGCTAAAGATGTGTTCTATCTAAAACTTATAAGCTACTTAACCTATGAATTCTAAAAGCTAACTGAATTTATCAATCAATTTGGCAAACTCAGGTTTAAGCACAAAAATCTCAAAGGAACATTAAGCTTAATTTCTCAATAAGCCAAACCAGGAGCTGAGCTTAATAGAACTTAACAATCAACTTAAGAATTATGAAATTCAATTATAAAATCAACTACTATAAGCTAGAAATTAAAAATTAAAAGCTAAGATCTAAAACTATTGTTTTTGGTCTTTTTGGCTTTTTAATAACTTTTAAAACTAAATGCACCTAAGGAAATGAGCTATAAAATGGAAACTAAAGCTTAATCTATCTAAAGCTATATCTAAACTAAGAGCAATCTGAATTTTAAAACCTAAACCTAAGTTTCCTAGCTAAAGTGAAATCTAATAATAACAGCAGTGGTAAGTTACCACTGCTGATGCAAATGGCAAAACCAAGCACAAATGTAGGCACCTAATGAGGCTAAACCTGCACTACACACTCTTATTGAGTGTATCTAAACTCTAATCAAGCAAGAACCAAGCCTTAGATGGCTTGGTTCAAAATTTTCACAAGTGAAATCTCTAGGAAAATTCCCCTGGTGCTGAGACTAAAAGAATAAGCCTCAAAATGCTTAAAAACTCAAACTAACCTTCAAACCTTTCTAAAATTTGATCAAATATGAACATTTAACTGTCCTAAGTAAAAGTACCAAATATCTTTGACTTTTTGAGGTCAAATAAGACTAATCCAAACACTCCTTTACTGATATGACAGAATTTGATTGAGCTTATGAAATGAATACTAGCTTATAAAACTTTGATACCAGATAACTAATAGCTTATAACAAGCTTAAACAACATGATTTAACAACTACTAAGGCTAAATTTAAAGATCTACACTAATGCTACTTGAATTTTTTTGGTTTTTATGAAATTTTAGACAGAAATTGAAACTACTATGATCTAAATAATTAAACTAAAATAAATGATGAATAAGCACTATTTAACATTATTAAACTCAAATAAGCAGCTAGAAAACAGTTATGCACAATTAATAAGCAAATAAGCAATTCTAAGCTATTTAAGTAATTTTTTAGCAATTCTAAACTAGAAATTTAAGACAAGGAAAGTAAAAGAAAAACTTACAAGTAACTTCAGCCAAACAGAAGCTTCAAGGCTCAATTGAGCTTAATCAACAGCTCTGGCTTATTTACAATAAGCCAGTAATAGTCCTTGGAGACCCTTCTATGATAGGTCTCCCTTCCAAAAGCCAAAATTCATAAGCTAAGGTGATAAGGTTTTTAGCTAATTTTAAGAGTTAAGGTATGATTAAGGTAAGATTTGAGCTCCCTTTTTAGCTTAGAGACTAATAAGAGCTTATTCAGTAGCTTATGATATTTAGCTTAGCATTTAATAGGAAAAATGAGAGCTTATGAGAGATTATTTAAAAACTGAATTTCATTACATAAAACTCGATTACAATGCTTAAAAGAAAGAATTACAAAGTTTAAAGGAAATTTAAGCTAAAAGTTGAGAATTAAGCTAAAACTAAAAGCTACTAACTACTACCTAGATATTATGTGTGTGTGATACTGAGTGCTATTTATAGCCTTGCAGAGAACCTTCTAGGCCTTGATTTCTGTTAGACACTCCTGTCAATATCATCCCTTGATTATTCCCAATGATTGGATCATGATTGTGGTTCGTTGGATCAAGCTTGTGCACACACGGATTGCCAGCGTAGCAATCCGTTGTGATGCTTTTGTGCTTTCTCTCTGAGTGAATTAAGTACAAAAGTACTCATTCCTTGTGCTTCTTTGCTTGCCCACGTGGAATTCCTTGATGCTTGATCAATGAGGACTCATGATTTGACATATTTCTCCCTGCCATCTTGTACTATGTCTCTTGAATAGTCGTTTGTACCCCTTAATTTCCAAAAGCCCCTTGTTTTGACTGTGTGGTGAATTTAGGAAGACGATGAACAATAACATGCCCTTGGCGCCCTTTTTATAACTGAAACGGGTAAATTTGTTTTAAACTTTGGACAATTGACAAATTCAGTCCCTCTATTTGGTTATCACAAGTTATAGTGTAAAATAACTTTCATAATTGGTAGTTTAAGTCCCTGTGGTTTAATAATAGGAAATTAGGCTAGGGTTTTAGGCTTTTGTAATGGGCCTTGTATCCGGGTAGGGTTTTAGGTAAATTTAAGGCCCATTAAGCCTTAAGGACTATTTGTGTAACTTTTGAAACTTGAGGGACTTGTATTGTAACTTTGGGGTCTTTGTCTTCTAGTGTTGACTTTGAATTTTTGACCAGAGTTGACTGAGGGTTGACTTTTCTGACTTTGGCTTCCGGCTCTTGCACACTCTTCCGTTCTTGTATCCGTGTTTGCCCGTTTTTTGACGGTTTTCTTATGATTTTTGATATATTCGTACCTGCACACACAAAACACAAAAACAAGTATATTTTTGCCATTTTAAGTATGTTTTTAGTCATTTAGGGTTATTTTTGGTGTTAACGGATATGTGTATTTTACACATATCAAGTTCCAAAGTATCAAGTCCTTAACAAGGCTTAAAAACCTTAAACTTTCTTAAGTAACTTTAAATTACAAGTTTATACATATACATGTTTACACTTAACCAACATGTTACAATACTTATATATCCATTATTTCATGATATTATCAACCTCATAACATATGTAAAAATGTTCAAAACCATGATCACAAGTAGAAATATGTTTTACATGTTTAAAAGTATCCTAAATGGTGATATTGCTAAATAGAACATATAAACACATAAAATGATAACTGTAAAGACATAAAGGGTTTTAGATAACCTTATGGTGATGTATGATGATGACAAACACAATCTAAGCCCTTGTTTAGATTACAAACCCTAGCTTGCAACACTTAAAAACCCTAATTTCCAAGTAAACCCTAATTTTCCTTTTTCTTTGCTTAACTCTTGTAAAGGCTTAACCAAGCCTTAAATCTTTCTTGGTAGGTCTTAGATATGATGTAGGAATATGAGTAAGTGTTGTAAATAAAATTTTGTATGGATTTGGTGGTGGTTTGATGTTGGCCGTGGGTTTTAGAGAGACAAAGGGAGTATATGGTGAAGTTTTTCTTTGCAAATGAGAAGTGTGTGAGTTTACTTACTAGTGCAAGCCTTTTATAGTCCTAAGACTAGTCAAAGAAACACAATGAGAGAATTAAGGAGTCTTTGGTCAAGACTTGTGAAAGTCTTTAGGTTTTAATGACTTGGTTCCCTAAAATAGAAATCATCTCATGAAATTTAGGGAATGAATTGACTAGCTATTATCTTATTTGCAAAATGAAAGTATTACTTGCCTAGTATAAGTTGGTAACTTTAAACATATTGTATAATTTTGTAAAGTGTATCTATTGGTTTATTTATTTCATGGTAAATTCAGCTCAAGTGATGAATGTAGGTAAAGTTTTATAAAACTTTGAGCATTTGTTATAAACATAAGTATTTGTTGAAGCGTAGATTAATTTTGTTCGTTTCGGGTATGCTTAAACATAATTTATCGCGAAACGTAAACAATTTACGTAACCAATAAAAAAAATAAAGTTGATTATTACTTTCGTAAAAATATTATATTGCTCGCTTGACGAAAACTTTAATTCGTTTAGTGTCCGTTTACGCTAATTGATAATTTATAGCTTACGCGATTTAACTAAACTAATAAAATTAAAAGTAAACACGTACGAGAAAAATAAAATAATAATTAGTGAAATATATGACGTCATAAATGACCTGGAAATACGGAAATGTTACAGTTGGATCCCTTTTGAAAGGGTTCCGTAGGAAGAGCCTTTTTTTGTCATCTTGGCCTATAAATAGAAGATGTTGCTATAACACCCTGTGTTTTCAAGTCATTGACGACATCAATAAATTCACAATATACCTTTTTGAATTGTACGTGTTTGCTTTTCCCGAACCATAATCATATATTTAAGTGTGTGTGCTCAAATTAATTTAAACCATTAAATCTACATATTTAGATAGTTGAAATCCGACTATGCTTTACACCACATGGGCCTTTTGGGCTAATATGTTAATAACATAGTAAGATCACAACTCAAAGCAAACAAAAACCTCCTTAGCTAAGACATCGTTGGTTCACTTGCCCCAAAAATGACTTTCTTCTCTAGCATCCCACCGTCATTGGGTAAGTGCTAAGGCTTTTGAGACCCCATCTGGAGAATAATAATCGAGACGCTTGAATACTTCGATGAAAAGCCTTGTAGACTTTTGCAAACGTTGGTTCAAAAGAATACTTTGGTTTTAGAAAAGAAAACTTTTACTATTTATTTTCTAACTTGCAACATTATTATTACTATTTACATTATTAGGCTAGGAACCGGTATCACTTTTCTTTCGACGACACATCGGCCACGCCTCCGACAAGAGTCCGTGTACTTATTATGATACCGCCTAAATATACATCCTCCACCCTTTCTTTCGATGTCACATCGGGAGCGAAAACGACAACATGCCATTGTACTTTATTGCGATGGAGTTTGTATATTATTATTTAATACTAAAGATTTATATAACTTGCATAGCTTATTATTTAACACTATATATTATTTTATTTTTTGTTTTTTTTATAAGTTTAACCATTATTTTTGCAAATAGGTAAATAATTTCGTTTTTTGAAACCACAAAGTATAAGCTTGAACCAAAATTCTTATTTATAAACGATGTTGACTTCATTCATAAAGCTTTTTCTCTAAATAAGTTGATTAGACTTTTAAGAGTAAAACTCTAATTTGTAAAAAATTAAAGAGAACAGATTATTATTGATTAATCATTTTTAAGAAATTTAGGGGAAAGGAAAAACCACAAGTTATTTTTTAAGAATCCTCCCCCCCTTTTTAAGTTTTCAAATAAACTTTGTTTAGCATCCTAATTCTAATTAACACTAATCACCTCTTATTATTTGCAATTGAATAACATTTTAATAAAGAAATTCGCAAATACTTAGCATATTTAAAATCATCTCGGCATATTTAAAAATCTACTTGAGATTAGCACAAAGTACTTCATGTACTAAAGTATTTCAAGTCTACATGTTTAAAATCATACATGAGACTAGCACAAACTATCATTCTATAATTGTTATGGGTAAAAGCTTAGAACTCAAACACCGTTTCAATCGGTGTCTAAATACTTCTTATTCTTTACAACGGGGAAAAAACCTACATTCATGTCTTACACTTATTATTATCATACTCTAGATATTGTTTTTCCTTTTTTCATTTTTTCCTACAAATAAAAACTAAAAAAATTTAAAAAATTTGCTTTTTGCGGGATAATGGGTCGTGGAACAAAACAATAAGAGGTATCATTCAATCGATAGATTACCTCCCCAAACTAAAACGAAAACATTGTCCTCAATGTTTAAGGCCGGGTCTCTACGCAAATCTAAGCCGTTTATTAATTATGCAAAGATAAACGTGATTCGATAAGATGAATGGATATCGGATCTCCCACAAATAATTTGCAAACAAAGGATAGAGCGCGATCGGTGAACCGAGACCCCAACCATCCGAACAGCAGAGAGGCTTCGCAACAAATTGGTTGTTCAATCTTACATAAATCACAACAGCAAACAACAAAAACGAAAAATCGAAAAAGGCTAGCCTCAACACAACATAACACATTTGTTAGAAAATAGAAAATGGATAAGCATGGGGTGAACTCCCACGAAGCGGCTTGTTTTTGTTCACCGAGTCGCAATGCTCAGGAATCGATCCCTAATCTCATTTGTCTATAGGGAAAGTTTGGAGTTCCGGGATAACAACTGGTGGCTTTCCACTCAAAAAATAATGTGTGTAAAGACAATAGGTGCAATTCACTTTGAAATTTAAGCCATCGAGGTGAGATAATTTGGCAGTGCCATATGGAAAAACTTCAGTTATAGTGAAAGGGCCGGACCAACGGGACTTAAGCTTACCGGAGAAAATCTTTAATCGGCGAGTTTTTTAAGAGGAGGACTCGGATCACAACGTTTTTTAAAAACGCGGTTTATTGATCTTTGCGTCATGAATTCTCTCTTAGTTTTCTCTAGTAGATTAAAGAGATTTTTGTAACCTTGGATCACGGAGCTCAATGAAGTTCATTAAGCTTGGAGCTTCTTTCGCATGTGATCACCTGCGTGTCTTGAGATCCAAAAAAGGGCTTGCTTAGAGCCTAATATGCGCCTTGTGTTCTTGTTTCAAACTGGTAAAAGGACATGATGATTTTTCCTTATATAACTAGATTGTAGGACGTGCATCTCCGATCGGAGTCTTGTAAGCGGTCCTAATATGCCACAAATGCATCAATCTAATTGTCGGACCTCACGATGGCTGGTTTTCTCCTTACCGTACTTTGCTAAAAAATTTTATGTCCACGATTCGTGTCCCCTCGACTTTGGACCAATAGTTTGAGGTGGTAAGCGTTTTAGAAGTAGACGAATGTTGTGAACTCGCTCATATTTTGACATGACTTTATCAAATTTGTCGTTACAGAAATGGGGTCCACGATTCGCTTTTGTTAGATCTCGATGCATCCGAATGGGAGAAATGAAGCGATTTCAAAGAAATTTGGACAACTACTCTGGCCATCGTAGGTGGGTGAGCGCCTTGCTTACCCAATTTTGAAAGATAATCGGATGGCTACAAGGTATGTATTTGTTTCCTCCTTTTGACGACGGAAATTGTCCCATAAATCAAGGCCCCTCACATCAAAAATTTCACAAACTTAGATAGCATTTTGAGGCATCTCATCTCGATTGATATTTTTGCTTGTCTTTTGATGCATCACAAGATTTGATCATTAATGGGCATCTTGATAAATGGTTCGGCCAATAGAAACCGGCATCAAATACTTTTATGAGCAATGAATTGTTGGACCTATAATGAGCCCGCCGATGGGTTTCCTTCATGACAAGCTTTGAGGATTTCAAGAGCTTCTTGGCCAAATACACACATACGGATGATTTGATCCGCACATATTCGAAAAAGATAGGGATCATCCCAAAAGTAATGCTTTACATCTTTGAAAAACTTTCTCTTTTGTTGGAGTTGGACATCCTATGATAGAAGGAAAATTCCCTGCGTTGGAGTAATTTGCTATATAGGCAAAACCCGGTTGATGTAGTGACTTTGGTTATCATGGAGAAGTCACCTGTATTCAAATGTTCTCAAGAGGAAGGTTTTGTTAGTCTCCTTAGGATCAAAAACATTTCTTCATACGGGTTTTCAGACGTGAATAGGTGATGCGGCATGCATTAGTTTTCAGCTTTCTTTTGTATTCAATTCATTTAAAAATCGAATCTTGGAGAAGGTAAATAGACCCATCTAAGCAATCTTGCTTTGGATCTTTCTTGTTGAAAAGGTATTTTAAAGCCGGAATGGTCCGTGTAATCAACACTTTTATTACATGGATAATATATGATCGAAATTTCTCAAAATGCGTGGTTTGCTATACTACAAACAAGCATCTCTTTTTCTTGTTGTTGTGTAGTTTGTTTTTAGCTTCGGTCATCGTTTTGCTCGCGTAATGAATTGCCTCCCTAAAATGTTCTTTAATTTCTTTGCCCTAGACATAGCACCTATTGCAGAATCATCTTGGCATCAAACCAGAGTATCGCAGAAAAAGGTTGGTCCCATTTTGGAGTAATGAGAATTTGGAGTCTGGTAATTCTTTTTTAGAGTCTGAAAGGCTTGAATGCATTCTTCTAAAGATACGAGGTGTTTTCTCAATGGATGGTGGGTAATGGTTCGAGAAATTCTTTTGAAAAAATCTTTGTATGATTTACGGTAAAAACCAGCATGCCCGAGGAAGAAAAACTTCGGAAAAGCCTTGACCCGGTAGTTGGGTGAGGTAGTTATAATATCACATCGATCTTGGCTTTGTCGATCTTCAATTCCTTTGCTTTGAGATCTTATGTCTCTAAACGATAACCTTCGTAACCATGAATATGGATTCTCTTTTTCTGTTTTTCCCAATTTAGGAGCTAAATTAGTGTCTTCACACCTGTTTAGGCAATTTTATCTAGTATTGGTGTGTGCTACCGTAGAAAAAGAAATTACCAAAAACCAAGATCATCCAATGTAGGACTGCCATTGTCTTTTCACTCATGTCATGGAAAGGTTGCCATTCATGCACGCTCTAAATAGTGTCTGGTGCATTGCTTAAGCCAAAAGGCTTTGCGGGCTGGTAAGATTAAACGTTCCGTATGGATGGGCAGGTGAATGTTGGTATTTTCTTGTCTTTTGGACAAATATAGATTTGTTAAAAAAAAAATAACCGAGAAAAACGTTCGAGGAAACTTTTAGTATTTCATTTCCGGCGAGTCTCTAAGCATTTTGATCCATGAATGGCAAAGGGAAATGGTCCTTTCTTGTTGCTTCGTTTCAATTTGCGATAATCATGTTACTCTCGTCCCGTTACAAGTCTTGTCAGCTTAATTTTGTTTTCATCATTGGTTAATACGGTCTTCCTCCACTTCTTTGGTACACAGTGTACTGGGCTCACCAAGGACTATCCGAGACTGTGGGTAGATCAATCCAAGCGTCAAGTAAGTTTTTCAACCTCTGTCTTATCGACCTCATGGAATCTTTTGGATTAACCATTCTCTGGATGTTGGACCGTTGGTTCGTAATCCTCCTCTATTAGAATCTTATGAGAACAAATATTCCGGGTTTTATACCTTTATGTCGGAGAGCTTCCAAGGCATTGGCTTGCTTTCGGGCATTTAAGAACCTTTATGAGATGCGGGTCCTTTCTCCTCATCACTCAAATCTTTTGCATTATAAACAGGCAAACTTGTTGTTTTCTGTAGAAATGGTATTCTGAGATGAGGTGGTGGTAAGTCTTAAGTTTCAACCTCGGGAGGTTCATTGATTAAAAGATTCGGCGGATTTACAAATTTTAGCTCTTTCTTGCTTTTGGTACAGTAATTTCCTTGATTCAATTGACGCAAAGGATCACTATGGAGAAGAGATTTCGGAAGGAGAGAAATGGTCCCCTCTGGGTCATTATAAGCTTCATCAACTTCGGTTGGAAGCTTGGATCATCTGTAGAGCAAGAAAAGTATCAGCTTCTTCCAAAAGTGAAAATCACTATCCCGAAAGGAGTGGGTGAGAGTCGGAGTATGAATTTGGGAAACAATTGGATGCGTAGCCTGGAGAGTTGCCATATGCAATTTCGTCAAGAAAATCCTAAAAAATTATTGTGAGTACTCTTCACACGTGACATCAATAAGATCAACTTTCTTCAATGATTCGAGATTGTTGTACGAAATAGAAGGAGTATCACCACACTTAAGGGTCAAAGATTGATCATCGTGTCTAAGGATTTTTTCTCCTTATAACACATCTATTAAAGCATGAGCCGTCCTAAGAAAAGGTCTCCCGAGTATCAACGGTACTCGAGGATCGGCTATGAAATCAAGAACAACAAAATCGGCCAGAAAGTAGAACTTTCCTACCTTGAAATAATAACCATTTTCGGCTTCACGGGGTTTGGTGTTTGGAAATTGTTCAGTCGGCTAATTCTAACACCATTTTAGTATCATTTAGGCCTGGGAGTCCAAGTTTTTTCCAAATGGAAAGAGGCATGAGATTAATGCTAGCACATAAATCGGCTAGGGCTAAGCAATTATCAAACTCCGAAAAATCACATGGGATAAGAAATCGACCGGGGTCACCTAGCTTTTCTGGAAGCTTTTTGAGGACAACCGCACTATAATTTTCATTCAAAGGTGTCTTGGTTAACTCGATTAACTTGTCTTTGTTATTAAGCATCTTTTTGAACATCGGAGCAAACTTAGGCATATGAATGAGAGCGTCCGCGAAACTTAGCTCAAAGTGAAGATTACGGAAAATTTCCATATAACTTGAAGCTCAGGTATCATCCCACCCGTTTTTTTTTTTCACGGAGTTTCTCTTTTGCAAGTCTTGAAGGGTAAGGCAAACTAGTCTTGGTCTTTTGAGTAATGATAGGCTCATTGATTGGTTCTTTGTCTTGGTTTTGTTCTTGGACCAAAGGAGGTTGGATGTCTTCGGTGCTAGGTAGCTCTGTATCCTTTGTCACCCCGGGTTCCTTTTCCATAGACAGCGGATGGAATCGGTGACGGCTAATATATGAGGCCCACTTCCGTTGTAGGTAATATCGCCTTGGCTTCATTCCTAGGGTTTGGAATGGTATTGCTTGGTAACGAACTTGAACTTGAAGCTTGGTTGGTATGATAGTTTTGCATAAAACTTAGCATCATGTTTTGAAAATCATCTTGCTTCTTTTGAGAATCATTGTAAACTCTTTGAAAATCATTTTGGTTCCTTTGAAAATTGTCTAACTTCATTTGCAAATTATTCATGTTCGCATCATTAGCCTTAGCATAACTTTCAAAATCCGTTTTAGAAACACCTTGAATTTGTGAAACGGGAGGTAAACCTTGATTAACCAAAGGTTGATTTGTTGGTGGTACTGGTTATGGGTAGGGTTTGATAAACGGCTCCTTGATTGTTTTGGCGGTTTTGGTTGAAATTGCCTCCACGGTTTTGATTCGAATTGAAATTGTTTCCTTGATATCGGCTTTGGTTTCCTTGGTTGTTTTGAACATTTGGTTGATTAAACGAGGTGAGGAAGGTTTCGCGAGTGCAGTGAGGGTCGATGGTGGTGTGGTGGTCTTCATTTGAGTTTGCCAATTAGGAGGATTTCTTTGAAACAAAAGTTGCGCAACGAGCGGCGGGTGTTGTTGGACATGATGAATGTTATCATGAAAAAACGAGAAATTCATTCCGTGTTAATGGGACTATTGTTGAAAATTATGGTTTTGAACCGACAAGTAAGCACAAACTTCCTCGACTGCTTTGACGGTAGCAGGGTACGTAACTGTCTTTTCAGCGTAATATCTTTTGTAATTGTGCTATTCATTCGATTCCATTTTCATCTTCAAGAAAAGCGGCGAGTTGTTGTAGATTAAAATGAAATTAAATGGTTTGTAGTAGTAGATAATGGGAACATTCGTACTCGCTCTTGGTTCAACATTTGCTGCTTTCTTGAATAACGAAACTTGGATTTACTGTCTCAATAATGGGCTTAACCATCACGAGTATCTTATTATTGAAACTTTCCACCCGCGGCGGATATCTTAAAGCATCTGTGATCATTTGTATTTCAAAGAATTGTTATAGAACGTATCAAGTTTGCATTGTAAATCTGGAGAATCCATGACTGAGGACATTGAACGAAGAAGTCCTTTGAACGTTGCCCATGCTTCGTGAAAAGTTTCATTTGGTTTTTGCTCAAGAAAGTAGGTGAGTTGCATTTCGAAAGTTAAGTTGTTTTCGCAAGGTGGGGGAGAAGAATTGGTTTATTGAATTTTCGAGAGCAAGATCAGTTCCCACGTTTTAGAATGATCGAGGTGGTTCTTTATTCTAGCCAAGTCGGGCTTCAACCTTCGAGAGAGAAAGGAAAAAAGCAAAAGCTTAATCGTAAAACCTTAATCGAAGTGTTCGGAACTTCGGGATGTCTAAACGTAGAAGTAACCTTGTTGAAAAATCGAAGATGGTTATGAGGGTCTTGTCTACCCGTGAACTTATTACTTTGCACAAGGTTGATCAAAGGTTGTTTAAGCTCAAAATTGTTTGCATTTATCGGTGGAACAACAATTGCATCTTCGTATCCCTCGATGGGAGCTTGTAGCATCTGAGCCATGGTACGATTGTCGGCCATTGGAATCTCGGGTTCCTCAACAATAACCGTTGTTATTTGTTGTTGTCGACGATTTCGATTACGAACTTGGGATCGAGTGCGCATGCACTAAAAATAAAGAAATTAAAAAGTAAACAAAAATTACACTAATTTTTTTTTGGATTTTTGAATTATTATTATTATTATTATTTAACAATCTATTTTAAACGGATACACGGAAGACAACTTAAAACCAAATAATCAACTTACTTCACGGTAGCTCTTAAAAATTTCTTTTTAAGGTGAGCCGTATTTCGTAAGTGACACAAATGGCAAGTTTTTGAATCTTTGGTTCGATTTGGGAACTTTTCAAGTTCACCGGAACTTATTTATGATAATACCTCAATTGAAGGTATTATATGTTGGTGTTCTTTTACCAACTTTGTGTATTTTTTTATTTCTTTTTTTAAAGGACAATTTTTTATATTTTTGATTTTTTTAATAAGATAATTATACTAAAAAGAAAAAGAAAATATTTTTTACTTTTTATATTTTTTTAATTTTTTTTTGGTTTTTTGAAATATTTAACAAAATGAAACTTTCAAGGACGAAAGGATCTTCAAACCAAATTCACAAAACTAGAAACACGAATCTTTAACACAAAACCCCCGGGCAGCGGCGCAAAAAATTGATACATATCAATAAAAATAAACGATATAATAACCACAAGAGCAATTAAGAAAATTCCTCTAAGGAAAATTCACCTCGTATAAGAAATCTATATATATAAAATATAATATATAATATATATATATATATATATATATATATATATATATATATATATATATATATATATATATATATATATATAATACGTATATTTAACCGGGAAGTATGATCACCCGGGTCGTTTCCCCAACGACTTGTGAAATTGAAACCTTGCTTAGCTTGGATTGTGATTTGAATGAGAGAAAAGATATTTTTTAGTTTCTATAACTACTAAATAAAAGCAACAATTTAAAATGAACAATTAAAAACTATTAAACACTTAAACAATTAACGGGAGACAAATAAAACGCGACAATTAAGCAAATATACTAAAATTAACCCCTAAAAATGCAAACTAAAATTCTAAACCTAAATTAGGACAAAAGAAAATTTTAAGAAAAAGAAAAACATTTTTTTGATTATTTTTGAATTTATTATGAATTTAAAACTATTTTAATCTAATTAAATCCTAAAAAATAGCAAATTAAGTCCTAAAAATTTAGAAAAATGATTTTTAAACTTAGAAAAGTCTAAAATAACATAAAAACTCAGAAAACTATTTTTAACTATTTTTAAAATTAAAATCCTATTTTTAAACTTAAAATTAAAAGCTCAAAAATGAAAATTAAAATCTAAAAGTGGTGAAAATGACTTTTCTGAATGTAAACCTAAAAGTAATTTTTATAAAACTAAAAACTATTTTTTTGTAATTTTCTAAAACTTTTTTCTATTTTTTATTGATTTTTCAATTTTTAAACCTACGAAAAATCATAGAAAATTATAAAATAAAGAGAAAAATTTGGAAAATTCAGGAAAAGTGCAAAATGTAACAAAGATCTTAGGAAAAATATGACCAAATCCCCAGCTTAAAGAATAAGCTCTAAATAAGCTTGTATAAGCTACGGCTTATACATAAAAAAGGAAATGAAAAAGACTACTAATATTAAATGGGGGAAAAAGTCACTGGATGAGCTATTGAAGCAAATGGTTAACACGTTGGGTCTTTGAGGGAGAGGTCGTGGGTTCTAGTCTGGCAACACACCACTTTTTGCTATTTTTTTTATTTTTGCTTTTTATAAAAAAAACTAATTAAAAGGAACATAAAAATACTTAAATTTTAAGCACTTTTTATAAAACAATGCTAACTGAAACTGAGAAATAAGCTCAAAAACAGCTTATTAAAAAGCTGTTACAGAAAGTGGGTGTTTGAGCTTACTTTCACTTAAATAGATGCACAAGCTTCAATATAAGCTCAAATCCAAAAACAAAAGAAGTTCTAGAAAGCTTATGATGTGCTTAAGCTAAATATGAAAAGCTATTAGAACTAGAAACACATTAAGCTAACTGAAATTGAAAGGCAAACTAGCAAACTCAGAAGGTAACTCAAAAAGCACAAAATCTATTTAAGCTAAAAAGCTCATTAATCTAAGACTTAGGCAAGATCTTTAATTATATCTACTACTCATTTAGCATATTAATTTAGACAAAAAATAAGATACTACAATGTAACAGAAAATTTTAAAAACTAATGTGCTAATCAATTCCTACTGTTCTTTTTGGATTTTTTAGATTTTACGAAAACTTAAAAGCAAAAATGCCCCCTAATCAATTAAGCTATAAATATAATAAATAAGACTTAATCTATATAAAACTATGACTGAAACTTAGGCATACTAAATATAAGAACCTAATCCAGATTTACTAACTTAAATGAGACTAAAAGATCAGCAGTACTAACTACTTGTTAGTACTGCTGATGCAAATGGCAAAAGCCAAACCAAATGTGCAGGGTAACCTAGTGAGGTTAAACCTGCACTTAACACTCTTTTTGAGTGTGTTGAAACTCAAAACAAGCAAGAACCAAGCCTTGTATGGTTTGGTTCAAAATTTCACAAGTGAAATCACTATGAAAATTCCCCTGGTGCTGAGATAGATTCAATAAGCCATAACTTTTTTAAAAATGAAAACTAACTTCTGAAATTTCTTTTTCTATTGGTTTAAAATGATAATACAACTAACTCAAACAAATTTCACAGGTCAATTTGACTTTTGATGGTCAAATAAGCCTTATGCCAAACACTCCTTAAACTACTTGACAGATTTGATTAAGCAACTAAAATGATAATCTAATGAATAAGACCTAAATACCAGATATCATAAAGCTTATATTACCCCTAATAAGCATAAATCAACAACTGATTAAGCTAAGTTTTAAGATCTACACTAGATGCTAACTAATATTTTTGGTTTTTATATGTTTTTAAGACAGAAATGAAACTACAATGATCTAAAGTAATTCAGCCTAAAACAGATTATTAATAAGCACTAATTAACATTATTAAACTCAAATAAGCAGCTAGAAAACAGATAAGCACAATTAATAAGCAAATAAGCAAATCTAAGCTATTTAAGCAATTTTTAAGCTAAAATTAAAGGACAAGGAAATTAAAAGTAAACTTACTTGAAGCTTTAGCTAAACAAAAGCTAATTGCTCAAATGAGCTTATCAACAGCTCTGGCTTATTGGAAATAAGCCAGTAAAATCCATGGGATCCCTTCCATCTTTGGATCCCCTTCCATAAGCCATAATCCAATAAGTTCAAGGTAAGTTAGTTGACTTCTGATTTTAAGGCTTAAGTAGTTATTAAAGCTTGATTACACAATCTCTATCTCAAGCTTATAGACTTGAGAGAGCTTATATGAGCTTATATAATAGTAACAATAGAATAGTGAGCTTATAGGAGATTATGACTTAAAAACAACTTTTCAAAACTAAAAATAGGAATTTATTTAAACTTAAATGAAGATTACAAGGCTTCTGAAAATTGAAAAGGAAATTACAATTGAAAGGTAAAAACTCATAAGCTAAATTTTAAAAGCTACCTAAATAAAACTAGAAAAAAGAAGATACAATGTGTGTGTGTGAGTGCGCTATTTATAGCACTCTGATGAAGCTTCTAGGGGTCTGAGCACTCCCCACGCTCCCTTAAATCTCTGCCGTACAATTCTTCAATGATTGGCAAATCATAATTAGCCGTTAGATTACTAGGTAGCTCACACGGATTGCCAGCGTGGCAATCCGTGATTGAGACACCTTGTGTTTCTTTTAGGCGTAATTTAGTGTAAAAATTGAGTCCCCTTGTGCTTCTTTGCCATAGCCACGTGTGATTGATTGCTTGAATGACCAATAAGATGCCTAGAGATGACGTTTTTGACCCTGCCATTGTGTTCTTGACCCCATGAATTGTCGTTTGTACCCCTTAATTGTGAAAAGCCCTTTGATTTTGACTGTAGGGTGATTTGGGGACGATGGATGAACATTATTTTAACTTGGCGCTCTTTTATAACTGAATCGGGGTAATTCGTTTTAAACTTTGGGAAATTGCAACTTTAGCCCCCCTCTTTGTTTAATAAAAGTCATAGTGTTAAATGACTTTTATTTTTGGCCACTTGAGTCCCTGGAGTTATATAAAAGGGTAGTGGGCTTTTAAGATTTGGGCTTTTGGATCCGGGTAGGGTATTTAAGGGGTTTAAGGCCCATTAAGCCTTGGGGACCATTTGTGTAACATTTGGCAACTTGAGGGACTGAAATGGAATATTTTGGGGTTTTTGTCCTTTTATGGAGTTGACTTTGTTGACCCATAGTTGATTGTAGGTTGACCACAGCTTTGACTTTTTGACTTTTCCTAGCTTTGGCTTTGCATTTCTGGCTTCTTTTGTGCTCTTCCGTTTCTTGTGATTTTTGATATATCCGTACCTGCACACACAAAACACAAAAACAAACATATTTTTGCCATTTTTAGTCTGTTTTAGGTCATTTAGGGTCATTTTTTGTATTAACGGATATGTGTATTTTACACTTATCAAAATTCCTTAAGCTAAATGATTGCGTGTCCTCACGCAATATTACATGCCTTATAACCAAATACCTCGAAACTTCCCCAAACTAAACCTTTGAAAAGTAGCAAAGATTTTTGTTGAGAGAGCTAAAAGATCACAAGTTATAAAACACCCGAATTCCCATTTTCAATTTTTTTTATTTTTTTTATGATTTTTCTTAATAATTAACTACCTAACTACAACTTATTTGTGTTGACATAATGTATTGTTTTCATTATTAGTGGTAATTTTTAGGGTTACAAAATGGGGGAAACAAAAGCACAATTAAGTGTCCCTAAAAGATAACTTTATCATTCCTATTTTTCAACTTTTCCATACTAGCTCAAAATAAGATCACTGTTAAGTAGCGAAGCTAGAATGCTAAGAGGCACAGTAAAAAAAGCAACTTGTAATTTCTCTTCCTGACATAAATCATATATTTAAGTGTGTGTGCTCAAATTAATTTAAACCATTAAATCCACATATTTAGATAGTTGAAATCCGACCAAGCTTTACACATGGGCCTTTTGGGCTAATATGTTAATCACTTAGTAAGATCACAACTCAAAGCAAACAAAAACCTCCTTAGCTAAGACATCGTTGGTTCACTTGTCCCATGAATGACTTTCTTCTCTAGCATCCCACCGTCATCGGGTAAGTGCTAAGGCTTTTGACACCCCATCCGGAGAATAATAATCGAGACCATGGAACTTACCGTGAACAAAGCCTTGTAGACTTTTGGCAAACTTTTAAGTTCAAAATAATGACATTGGTTTTTAGAAAAGGTAAACTTTTACTAATTAATTTTCTAACTTGCAACTTTTATTATTACTATTTACATTATTAGGCTAGGAACCGGTATCACTTTTCTTTCGACGACACATCGGCCACGCCTCCGACAAGAGCTCGTGTACTTATTATGATACCAACCCTAAATATACATCCTCCATCCTTTCTTTCGATGTCACATCGGGAGCGAACCGACAAATGCCCATGTACTTTATTGCGATGGAGTTTGTATATTATTATTAACATTAAGGATTTATAACTTGCATCCTTTTTATCTTTTTCAACATTTTACATTTTTTAATAATTAATTAATTCAACACATTATTTTTTGGCGGGAAGTAGAAAAATTTCGTTTTAGAAAACGAAAAAAAAAAGTATAAACTTGAACTAAAATTCATATTTACCAACAATGTTTGACTTACATTATCGATTAAAGCTTTTTCTCTAATATGTTGATTAGTACTTTTTAGAGTACAAACTCCCATTTGTAAAAATTAAAGAGACTACTTATCGTATAAATAGATCATTTTATAGAACTTCGGGTAAGAAAAACTCAGAGGGGGGGGGGAATTTATATTAAAGTTATTCTTATAAGCTTTTAAGTTTTTCCAAATAAACTTTGTTTAGCATCCTAATTCCGAATCAACACTATCATCTCTATTCTTTGCAATTTAAAACATATCTAATAAAGCATATTCACAATACTTAGCCTATATAAAAATCCAACTCGGCATATTTAAAATCTACTTGAGATAGCACAAATCCTCAATTACTAAATGTTTCAAGTTAGCATGTTTAAATTCTACATGAGACAATCACAAACTATCATCATTATTTGTTAAAGGGAGAAGCTAGAACTCACACGTTCACATTGGGTCAAAAATTACTTCTTATTCTCACCAACGGAAAACCTACATTCGTGTCTTAACACTTTTTTATATATATATATATATTTTTTACAAATAAGATCTTAAAAATTTAAAATTTTTGCTATTTTTGTGGGAAAACGGGTACGTGAGAACAAAACAATAAGCAGGTAACATCAAATCGATAGATTCCCTCCCCAAACTAAAACGAAACATTGTCCTCAATGTTTAAAGTCGGGCCTCTACGAAAATCTAAGCCGTTTATGAATTATGCAAAGATAAATGTGAATCGATAATGATGAAAGGATATCGGATCTCCCCAAACTAATTTCAAACAAAGGATAGGAAGCTCGAGTGATACGGGATACAACGCCGAACACGAGAGTCTTCAGAAATTGTTGGGTCAATCTTTCAAAAATCACAACAGACAACAAGAAATTGGAATAGGATAGCCACAACACATCACAACACATTTAGATAATAGAAAGAAAATAGAAAAGGATAAGCATGGGGTAAACTCCCATGAAGCAGCTTGTTTTTGTTCACCGAGTCGCAAGCTCGACTCGATCCCTGAATTTAATTGTCCTTAGGGAAAGTTTGGAGATCTGGGATAACCAATGGTGGTGTATCCCCTCCATAGTAATTCTTAAGACGATGACAATTGACTTTGAAATTTGAACCGTCGGCATGAGACAACGTGGCAATGCTATAAGGATAAACCTCGGTAATTGTAAAAGGTCCGGACCATCAGAATTTGAGCTTTCCGGAGAAAATCTTTAATCGGGAGTTGAAAAGTAAGACTTGATCACCAACATTGAAGATTCGATTCTTGATCTTTGAGGTGTGAAGTTTCTTCGTCTTCTCCTTATAGATTAATGAATTCTCATAAGCTTGATCTCGAAGCTCGTTAAGTTCGTTAAGTTGGAGCTTTCGATGATCACCCGTGGTTTTGAGATCGAAGTTGGCATGCTTAAGAGCCCAATATGCCTTATGTTCTAGCTCAACTGGTAAATGACACAATTTTCCATAAACTAGCTTGTAGGGCGTTGATAAGTGTAGAATACACATATCCATTTATGCCTAAAATAGCCCAATTAATCCTAAAACAGACCAAAAATGGTAAAAATATGCTTGTATTTGTGTTTTGTGTGTGCAGGTACGGATAAGTCAAAATTCACAAGAAAACAGTCAAAAACGGGCAAGCACGGACACGAGAATAAGAAGAGTACAAAGCCGAAGCCAGAAAAGCCATTACCCTAGCCCATGTCCTTTATAACAACCACAAGGGCTAATCTTGC
>BQNB010020978.1:6119-54421 GCA_026074375.1 Tanacetum coccineum | reverse complement strand
AACACTTTATGAAAGTACACGTACCAAATCGATAATTTTTGAAGTACACGTACCAAATCGATAAATTTTGAAAAGTTCGTTGCTATTCTACGGCTTTATCCCTAAATATTATAGTTGGGTTTAATTAATTATTTGATATAAAGTGCAAATATATAACAATTATCAAACGTGTCTCGACGAATCTAGCAGGTAATTTTTTTTTTCTTTTTTTTTCTCTTTTTTTATTTTACTAAAAAAATGGTTGTTTATTTTCTTAAAGAAATGACCAAAACTCATCTAAATCTGAACCGAACTTATCCAAATACTACCCACATATCTTGCCACCCCTAGAAAGTATGATAATCCTTTTGTTAGGCCGGGCAGAGTGGCTTCCCAAGTCACGAGTGACTTTCCACTCCACTCCAAAAAGTCACACATGAGTGTGTGTGTAGGAGTGAGCACGGTCCAAGGACCGGACCGGACCGGACCGACCTTGGACCGAGACCGAAAGTACCCAAAACGCCGGACCGAGGACAGGGTATTTTAGGGGTGAGCATTGGGTCGAAACCGACCCGAACCGAAGAAAATCGAAACCGACCCGAAACCGAATAACGGGATTTTACAAACCGAGAACCGAACCGAATGAACCCTATATAAACCGAAACCGACCGAATAAGCTCGGTTCGGCTCGGCTCGGTTCGGTTTAGTTGGTCGTATCCGACCTAAAATGAGGTTTGAAATCCAAAAACCGAAAACCGAACTGAATAAGCTCGGTTCGGCTCGGTTTGTCGGGTCGGGTCGGGTCGGTTTTCGGTTCAGTTTGCTCACCCCTAGGGTATTTAGTAGGGTATATTTTGCATAAAGTGGTTATTTTAATGAAATGAGAGTTTTTTTTTTGAACAGCAACATATATTAAAACGCTAGCAAGGAGCTAGAAAAGGATTACATTGAAATATAAAGAGGATTCTTTAACCAATCTATCTTACTAAAATTTAACTTGCTTCTAGATCTACACCACGTGAAAGAAAGCGCCACGATATCATCAAATAACCGAGCTTTAGACGAAAAGGGACCAAAGATCGATTTATTACGGAAGTTCCAAACCGACCACCAAGTGATGTAAAAATGTCTTCCATAAGCAAACTTCAGTTGGAAGAGAGCCGAAGACTAGGAACCACTCTCCACCAATCATCATAATGAGGATACAATTCAATAGATTAACTTCCACCATCTCGATATACTCTTTATACAATCTTTCATCATGGGACAAGAGAAAAAAATATGATTTGTAGACTCAACCGCCAAATTACAAGATGGGCATAAAATAGATTGGATGTCCATACCTCTACGAGAAAGATTAAGCCGCGTTGGGAGGTTGTTAAGCTTGACTCTCCAAGAAAGAATATTAACCTTTAGCGGAACATACTTACACCAATGCGTTTTAGAACCCACCGTCCCAAGAGTTTTATCATCAATGAGGATCCTAGCCGAGGAGACAGAAAGGAAACTTTCTTCGTCTCTGAATGCGAACATCACATTATCAAGTATTAGGATGACCCAAATGCATTCCAAAATAGAGGTCAACATAGCATCTGAGAAGCCTCCGTACCCACTTCTAGGATTCCGCCTAATAGAAGTAATAAGACTTTCGGTTGTGCACTACGGGTGAAAGTGAGTATGAAGTGAGTCTAAATATGTGCAGAGGTGGATGGTGAGGTTGTCATCATTTACTCCATCCAGCCTTAGTGTCCTTTGGTTATTGCGGTCATCGTACAAATATGGGGTATTTGTGAGCGGGGGGGGGGGTAGAGAAAAAACTAAAAAATCGAAATACACCGAAAATCCGAAAAAAAAACATAACCGAAATAACCGATCGAAACTAAAAACAGATGATTCGATTTTTTACTTTTTCAAAAACCGAAAAATTCGGTTCAGTTTCGGTTTTCGTTCAAAAACCAAACCGTAAAAACCGAACTAAACTGAACCATTTTTATTATAGAATAATATATAAGTAATATAATATATAGAATCTGATGACGATTCATTAGAAGAAGGATTGAGATCTTTGAATCTGAGAATGGTTGCTTAGCAACTCGTTCGAAGTTCCAGATCGTTTTTGAAAATGTAGGTGGTTCAAAAAAAAAGGGACTATCTGTGGCATCCTTTTGGCTATACCCTTTGGCTTAACAAACAAAGTCAAAGATCAAAACTTAATGGAGAGTGGTACAATTCATCGTCCCAAATTCCCATACAGGGTTTTACACTCTCATAACGACAATGATGTTACAGGGGATAAGAAGTCTGTAAGTGTACTTTGAAGAGGAGGAAGCTCAACGAAGACGATGGAGGACCGATTCTATACAATCCAACCTCAAAGAAAATGTAGATGACATCCGCAAGTTTCGATCGTTCTTAAGAGAAATCTAGTCGGCACGATGTTCAGGGGGTCTCATTTATGTGTATGTATGGAGGGAAGTGGTGCAAGTTGGCCAAACATGGGCTATAACAGGGATGGGGTGTGATAACAATCTGTCCGATATCATTGAATCTCAAGGAGCGTCGATTGTAGATCGATGAATTTTTTGTCCCTTAATATACAAGGCCTCGCTCAAAAGGCCAAAAAAGATTGGGCAAAGGAGTTATGTGTGAAGAATAAGGTGAATTTTCTAGCGATTCAAGAAACAAAGATGGAGGAGATTGATCTTTTCAGTGTTCAGTCGGCTGTTGGGGTAATTCGACTTTGAGCATCTTCATATTAATTCGGTAGGCAATTCGGTGGAATCTTGTTGTGTTTGGAATCCTAACATTTTTTGTTAAAAAAAGCTTCACTATTCGGATTTTCTTTTTATATTATTAGGGTGTTTTGGTTATTGATCGGTTAATTGACCTCATGATTATTGCGGTCTTTGCTCCTTAGATCAGCGTGATAACGTATGCTTTGGGGACTACTTGGCTCGCATGTTATTAATCTAAGTGGCAAGGCGAGGTTGTGGAATTTATGGGGGACTTCAATGAGGGTTCGCGTCAAATCAGACAGGTTTGTACTAAATTTTTAATGTTCTTGGGGCGTATATTTTTATTCTTTTATTTATTCCACGGGGTCTTGAGAAGTTCATCTTGACGGTAGTGCATGCTTCACTTTGGTTGTCATAGTGGCTGCGGACCAAAATGAGCAAATTGGATAGATTTTTTGTATCTAACAAATTTGCTAAATATGTTCCTCACATGAGCGGCATCACTTTGGGACACGATTCTTATCCGATCACAGGACAGATGCTGCTTCGAGAGTCGGCCCTATGATTATGGTCCGGAGTTCCCTTCCGACTTCTGTTCCACCATTGGGATTCATCTCGGGGGCTTTAATGATTTCGTCACTTCAACTTGGATTTCTGCCCTTCTGTAGACTTAATGGAATTGCGTAACTTGTGCGGGGTATTGAAATTCCTTAACGTCACATAAGATTTGGATTAAAGATAACAAAAGTGAAACAGTTTCTACTATTGCAAAAATCTTAAGAAGGAGTTGAACCAGTTAGATGCGGTTATTGACAAAGGTACAGGTACTGAGGTAGAAGCAGGGTAAGAAAAAAGAATGGAGGTGTTGGCTGCTCTTCGTAACATTGATCATATTCATTCCATGGATTTGGCTCAAAAGGCCAAGATCAAATGGTCAATCGAAGGCGATGAAAACTCAAATTTTTTCCACGGAATTTTGAATAAAAAACGTAATCAAATGAACATCAGGGGTATTACGATTGATGGCGTTTGGAAGGAGCAGCCTAATGATGTCAAACAAGAATTTCTTTCTCATTTTCAGGATAGATTCGCTAAACCTTCGGAGAGGCGTGCTAATATTGATATGAGATTTCAAAAACTATTTCTGAAGATCAAAGTCTTAAGACCTCGATCGAGAAGTTTTCTAAACAGGAGATTAAAATCGGCTGGTTTGGGGCTTGTGGCACTGACATATCCCCGGGCACCTGAGGGTTTCTTTTGGCTTTTATCGGCATTTTTTGGCTGTTATTGAGATGATGTTTATATGGCTGAAAAATCATTTCTTATTCATGAGAAATTCCTTCCTGGTTGTAACTATCTTTATAGCTTTGATCCAAATGTCCGGACGCTAACTTGGTCAAGGGACTTTAGACCTTATTACTCTCTTGGAAGGTCTACAAGATCATTTGCTAAGATTTTAGTCTAACAGCTTGTTTGTTTATGTTTTGGGGGACGACATTGGTTAATGCAAGTGCAATTGCATTTATCACGAAAGACAAATGTTAGGCGGTCGTTTATTCTTAATGAGAAGTCTCCAGTGGGGACATTTGTACCATAAGATGAAGAATCTCTAATTTTTAAGGTCGAATTTTGAAAAGGCCTTCGATTCGATTGGATGGGATTTTTTAGATGATGTTCTTTAAGAGTTCGGTTTCAGGTGTAAATGGTAATGATTCAAGTTGCCTAACTTATTTAAGGGTTTATTTTGTCAATGGATGTCCTACGGAATGAGTTCCAATTATATAAAGGGTTTAAAAAGGCGATCCTTTATCCCCCATCTTTTTACCTCGTGTGATGAAGAGCCTTATTTATCTTTTCAAAGGATCGTAAACGCGGGGATGTTTAAAGGTATTCGTGTTTGATCAATCTTTATGTATTTCGCATTGTCTCTATGCCGGATGATGCTATTTTTTTAGGGAGTGGAGTACGTAATATCTCCACTTTGATTCTACGTTTTTGAAATGCTTATTATTCATGCTTGGGCCTTAAGATTAACTTGAAAAAAGTAAGATAATTTGGGGATTATGTGGAAAGTGCTCAGGTCAAATCAAACTTGGCTGCAAAGTATTAGGATGTTCATTCTTAAGTGTCCTTTCTAACTTTTGGACTAGCGTGTGGGCGGTTCTAGGACAGTGTTCAAGCATGGCAGGAGATTGTGAAAAGATGAGTAGTCTCGGCTTTCCAAATGGAAATCCAAAACTTTATTATTGGGGTGATCGTTTACTTTGTTGAAATCGGTGTTCGGATCTATTCCAGTCTTTCAATGTTATTTTCAATGTCATTCAAATGTGCTTTCATATTTGGAGTTAGTAGAGTCATGTCTTTAATGGCCATGATCGGGTAGTAAAAGGCTTCTTGGGTTAAATGGAACATGTTTGTTTTGAAGACAAAAACGAGGGCGGCTAGTGGGTTAGCTTATTTGCGTTAAAATTAGAGGCTTGATGATTAAGTGGCGTTTGGAAGTTTCTCTCGCAAAAAGGACTGCTTGGACTGACTGTTATTGTGGATATTCACGGTGTAGGTGGTAAAATTCATTCGGAATGGACTTCTACTGCAAATCATGTTGGCTTTCGATTTTTGGTGAAGTTCGATCTTCAAAGATAAGGTTATGTAGTTTTTGATTATCGATCATAAGATGGATAAGGGGAGTCACACCAATTTGGTTGGGATCATTGGGATAATAGAGGGAATTTTTAAAGGAATTTTTCCCTAGATTTACGCGCTTGAATCCTCATAGGATGTTACTTGTTAGTTCAAAGTATAGGCGACACGAGTTTGGTACTGCTCCTTTACTTCCGATCGATTTCCTAGAGGGGGATATCGAGCAAGATCAATTCGGAAAGTTGGTAGGTAATTGGTTATTTTTGACACTATGTCCTTCGGCTGACAGATGGAATTGGATTGGAGGAGTCGGTATATTTTCGTGTGGCCTCTGCTCGTAGACCGTATCGATGAGATATGCCTTCGATAGTGGAGAGAAGAAACTAGTGGGTAAGTGTGTTCCGATAACAATCAACGTTTTGCCGGAAAATCAGACGATGATTACCTGTCCCGGTTCAACATTTCTCGTAGTAGAAGGTATGACTTTCAGGATTATGTCGTTTCCTCATATTTGTGATCATGCTATTGAATCGACAGACCATTTGTTCTTTAGGTGTGGATTGGTTCGGGACATTGCTAATAAGTTTTGAGCTGGTTGGCATTTGGATCACGCAAACATGAACTCTATGCAGAAATGGAGTTTGCTTGTTCAATTCGTATGGATTCAAATACTCAATAATATGTTCGAAGGAGTTGGTATTACCAGATTTGGTGGTACGTTTGGATTATCGAAATCAATGCTTCTATTTGACGATGAGAAAGAGAAAACCACGAAGTCGATGGTTATTGATAATGTCATTGATAGTTTCTTTTTTATTGGTGTATGTAAGTATAGATCTATAGCATCGTTCGGATGGAACGAATGGGTTCTCAAAAACCCCTATATTATTGTTTTGTAATCTAGCTCCTTGCTAGTTTTTGTTTCTAATAAAATCGTCGTTCCAAAAAAAAAAAAAAAATTTAAATAAATCAAATTTATAAATTCATATTCATTTTTTAAGTGGAATTATAACATATATCTTAACGTTTATATGCGTATTTGTAAGCGTGTTTTACTTGACAATATATCAATATATATGTGACAATGATCATACTATTGCGTATGTCCATTTGCATGTGTATTTTGTGTCTCCTATGTAATTGTAGAAAATTGAGGATAAACATTATTAGATCGTATGACAAAAAATAAATAAATAAGAATAATCAATTTTCTACGTAAAACAACTTTGTTTGTATAAATTGGCCACACCCAAATATAACAGTTAAAACCCGAAAATAATGAAAAACCGAACCGAAACCGATTAAAAACTGAGAAAACCGAAGGGTCTTGGTTTTTGATTTTATAAAAACCGAATATTTCAATTCAATTTCGATCTTAACAAAATGACGACCCAAACTGAACCGTGCACACCCCTCTTACAAACCAAAAGTCGGTAACGTAGTGACTGGTGAGACCTATGAAATTTATGATTGTAGTGGTTGGTGCGGTTAGTAAATGTAGATAAAGACTACACTTTTACGTTAGCACATGTAGACAAAGACCACACTTTCACGTTAGGTGATCCTGTATAAACTTCTTGGACATCATCTATAAAAGTGGAGGGTGACCTAAAACCGAATAATATGTTATTGGCGCGCTACATAAACATACTTTTTAAGCATTAATTACAGAAAAAATCAATACTATTTATAAACATATACTACCACTTTTTTTAGGGTAAGCTAGTTTTTAGTCATTCCATTTAGTTTGTTAACAATAACTAATGAGAATAGTAACTTTAAAAAAAAAAACTATTTCTTAACTACTTTATTTCCATGTATAAGCAATTTAAACATTCAGCTAAGAATAAAGGAATAAGCATTGTAAACATATAACTAAGAATAAAGTATTTGTAGGTACCAAATTATTACATGTGAATTTATTAGTTCTTTTTAACTCGATCAATAATGAGAGTGACATATGAACAAACAAATAATTTTTAAATGAATTATAAGAAAAGCACAAAAACAATCTTCATTTAGGTAAAAATCTTGGGCCCTATTATGGTTGACTGCCAAAAATTAGTTCATGGGTTTATATTCTCGGTCTTTAGGGTTTGCAAATTTAAATGGAGTGTTCTACTAATAATCCACTAAACTTGATATAATAAATATCTAGCATCACTTGGATTAAGAGTTTTGCACGCCAACTCTAGAGCTTTCAAATCGTTATATATGTCAACAAAATGTGTTTTAGTTTAATAAGTTTGTCTAACTTATATTTTAAGTGCTTTGAGAATTATAAACAACGGAACATGTTTAATTGACAAATGAAAACGTGACTAAATTGGTTGATAGACTCAAAAATTTATTTAACTGGAAAATTGAACCAAAAATTGTTTAAGTCTACTAACATGTTCTGATAAAGTTTTTGGCAAAGTAATTAGTATGTTCTTCGTCTCGTAACAAGTTTTCATTTGCAGAAACTTTGGATGATATATATTTATTCGGTCTCTTCTAAAATTTGCCACTTAGGTAACTGTCAACTATATTGCAATTGTTGATCGTGAAGGAAATAAATTTATTTTTAAACAAAAACGTTACACTTAAGATCATCACAACAATAATACATAATCTTACTGTAGTGGGACATGAGAGATGAGAGACAAATGCACGATCTACCTCTAGATGAGTGTAAACAGTAAGGAGACTCTGCTTCGAGAAAGACCTCTGATAAGTGTATATGTGCTGGTGAATGTGCCCAAATCAAATACGAATAAGAAAGACTAAAACAGCTGGTTAAGATCCAAATCTAACTTTGACGTTACTTTTGAACTAGCTAAGAGTTGAAGTGCGTACACGAGTCTACGGTTTTACCTAATGTTCCAATATTATATGTCGCAACGAGTCACACACATTACTTTTAGTCAAGTTGATTGCATGTATAGAACTATCTCACTTGTAACATTTTTTTCAATCATATACTACGTAGTACGTATAGAATCTCCAAGAAAAATAAAAGTTATCTGAAAAGTCAAAAATAACATTACAACATAAGTTGGTACTATAAGACACCACAGAATGTCAACATATACATTAGCTGTTATACCAACACGATTCATGGTAATATTATTGGCAAGTGCTTTATGGCAAGTTGGTACTATAAAACACCAACTTTGTGGAACAAAATGACTGTCAAATATAGCAAACTAATATCATCCATGCAAAAGTGTTCAAGTGGATGATGCATGTAATTTCTCTTTTGAGCTGCCAAGAAGTCACAAGCCACAAAATGTCTCTAAACTAATAATGTTACATGTTATCCCCACCATACATATGAAAGGCATGCTTAAATCCTCACCACTATTGGTTTGATTCATGTTATTTCTAGTTAAATAATAATTAGATAAGTAAATTATACTAAACCTGGTTTGGTGATTATGATTTAAATTAAATATATTACGACAGTATTACGTTTACTTGTTCAATGTTTGAAACTTAAATTTTCAACTATTTTATATTCATTTAATTCAAGTGAATTCACTGAAGAAAAAATTAAATTGTCTATTTAAAAATTGCTAGTTTATTTAGGTCAATATTGAGTGTTTTTTCCATTATTTGTTTCATCTTATTGAAGAAGATAAACACAAAAATCCTTCCCTCTCTCAATTAAATGGTTAATTTAGACATGCTTTCAAACCAATTAATTTAGTAAACTTCAAAAATGTAAATCATAAATACATATCGTGTACATTTGAGAATTAAATATCATAAATGATAAATGTAAATCTCTACAATTCATTAATTGTCAATACTAGTTTTCTAAGACTCGGAGTCTTCAACTGTTCAGCATATTATATGAGCCCATCATCAATTATTTTAGTATTATAAATTTGGGCCTAAAAGACAAGTCCATGGACTCTTGAACATTAAACGCATGAACATTTCCCAATTTTTGCATTATCAACTAGGTTTTGCAACCCGCGTTCCGTCGCGGAGCGCGAGATTTTACGTTAAAGATTAATTTTGCAACGTCAAACTTTTTCTTTGGGCCGAAGTTGTGAATAGCGCAAAGTTTAAGGTATTTTTCGTAATTTGTCTCATAGTATGGGGTTAATTTGCTAAATTTTTTGTTGGGCCGAATTTATAAATAGCGTAAAATTTATGGTAGTTTTCATAATTTGCCGCGTAGATTGGAGCGTATTTTGCAAAATAAAAAATATTGGGCTTATTTTTTTGTTCGAGTTTTTTTCGGGTCGGTTGAGTTTTTTTTTCCCATTTGCCGGTTGAGTTGGCCATGTGCCTGCCAATTGTATTATAAAGGTAATTTATCATAGGTTACCTGAATTTTTCTTATTTTGTCATATTTATTTGAGTTTATCTTTTTGATCTTGTTTTTTACCCTCTTTGATTTTACATCAATTACATAAACAAGCATGATTACTCGCGCGTTGTTGCAGGGCGTTATTTTTTTATTTTGTACAGGTTTATTTTTTCGGTCTCATGTTTAGTAGTTTGTTTTTTTATACGTGCTTATGTGTTGGACCTCATCTGCGAGGCTTTTTTTTTCTTTTTTCTTTGTGCGAGTTTATTTTTTCGGTCTCATGTTTAATAGTTTGTTTTTTTTATATGGGCTTATATGTTGGGCCTCATGTTGCGGATGTTTTTTTATCTAAATGAATCAGTACTTTTGTGATTTTTTTTCCTATTTTTTACCGACCAATTTTTTTTGTTATATTGGCTAGTTAAAAAATATTTAATAGTTTGTTTTTTTATATGGCCTGTGTTGGGCCTCATGTCGCGGGTGTTTTTTGATCTGAATAAATCAGTACTTTTGTAAAAAAAATCCTATTTTGTGCCGAGTAATTTTTTTTTATGTTGCCTACTTTAAAGAAAAAAGTGTTTAATAGTTGATTTTTTTTATATGGGCGTATGTGTTTGGCCTCATGTCGCGGGTATTTTTTTTATCTGAATAAATCAGTACTTTTGTAAAAAAAATTGTTGGGCGTTATTTTTATTTTTATTTATTTGTTTATTTTGTGCGGGTTTATTTTTTCAGTTTCATGTTTAGTAGTTTTTTTATATGGGCGTATGTGTTGGGCCTTATGTCGCGGGTATTTTTTGATCTGAATAAATCAGTGCTTTTTAAAAAAAAATCATATTTTGTGCCGAGCAAATTTTTTTTTAATTGTTGCCTAATTTAAAGGAAAAAAAATGTTTAATAGTTTTTTGTTATATGGGCGTATGTGTTAGGCCTCATGTCACAGGTATTTTTTTATCTGAATAAATAAATACTTTTATAATTTTTTTCCTTTATTTTGTATCGAGTAGTTTTTTTTCTATGTTGCATACATTAAAGGAAAAAAAAAAGGCCAAAAGGGCCGGCCCAAATGGATTCATAAAAAAATTAAAATAGGAGGTTTTGTAAACAAAGGGGGAATACACGTGTTTTAATTCCCATATATATAAATATCTATATATTATATATATAATATATATATATATATATATATAATATATAATATATAATGCTTCATTTGTAGTTGATTACATATATTATATATATTATATTATATATATATATTAAATTATATATATATATATTTTATATTTAGATATATATATATAAAATTCCCCTATCTCATTCGTAGTGATACATATTTGCCCTTTACATAAAAAGAAATGAGAAATAAAAGTAAAATGAGAAGAATGAGAAGTAACCACAGTTATACATTTCAGATGCACCTAGAACATAAGATGCATCTCTCATAAAATTCTCCTTCTTCATTTGAAATGTGTGGCTACAAACATTTCTTATTCTTCTTATTTTATTTTCTCTTCTTAGCGGATCGATTCTCTACATAAAGAACCAAACTTCTATGTATAACTAAACTATAAATAATTATGTAATTTATTTATTTTTTGGTGAATTATATAACCAAATAATAAGCGGCATACATCAAGAGAATTCTCAAGACAGATAGACATGCCTAACTGTCTAAAACTACAAGTAGCTAACACAATTACTAGTTTTAATGCATAAACAAAACTAATTTAATTTACCATTCTTCTAAACTGTGCTCACTGCTATAAGCAAAGTTTGGGACTTCATGGAGAAATATGCATCCTTGACTACATTTCTCTCTTATGCAAACACTTTACATGTGATCATTTGCACCACTTGCAATCCATCACAGAGGTTATTATATGAAGGTTTCATCAAGAATGAATCAGAACTCATGTTCCATTGAGTCTCAGTTACAAAGAGCTACATTTCCAGTAAACTAACATCACTCACATGTAATGAGTTACTCAATGATACATCCCACCTTGACTACATTTTCTATTCCTCTTTCTATTTCATATCCCATTTGCAGTTTCACCCTCACATATGGAACATAAAAAGATAAAGGATTAAGCATCATCAAGTTGGTATTTCACCAAAACAGTCAACCTTTCTTATAGTTCTAGGTGTAGACTTTAACCACAATATCACACAATCACACTTGCAGTGATTCCACCATCATCCACTACAATGCAAAAGGGAAACTTGCAGTATGGTTTCCAAAACCAAGATACAAGGCCCTTTACACAAAATTATGATTCCTCATAACTGTCATTCCAAAACTATCATACATTTTGTCACTGCATATTCACCTTTCAATTCTGATCATCAAATTTCATTATTCTGTCAATCATTAATGTACTCTTGATGAGGTGTCATTTTATACACTTTTTAGGGCTCATTTAACCCTCTAAATCATGCAAATATGCCCAACATACGTGCTTAATCGTTTGGTTTTTTGTTTTTAGCATTTGGGAAGCTTTTGGAGGAAATACACGTGATTTGGGCTCATTTAAAGAATAAACAGACAAGATTACAACTCTACACCAAAGTCGATGAAGAAAATGCTCACAGTGGCTGGAGACGACGTCACAATTATTGGTGACGGCGTCATGATTGTAAGGAGACGGCGTCAAAGAAATCAAGACGGCGTCAGGTCTTAACTGACTTAAAGAAGCCCTAGAATATTCGGCGTGGCGACGACGTCAGGAGTATAAAGCGACGTCGTCGTGGCCTATTTTCTATATATACAAACTCGGTTTTAGGGTTTTAAGTGTGCAACTTTTGGGAGACGAACTATATCGTTATGGTTCGAGTGTAGCAGTTTTTAGGCTCGTTTTTAAGGTATAAAACCCCTCTTGTACCAGCCTTATACTCATGTTTTATTCATTCAATATATATATGTGTTGTTTGATTAATTATTGTTCTTCGCTTCTCTTTAACATGTTAGGCTAGATCCATTAGTATTTACTTACGATTGCATGAAACTCAGTTTGTAGATCCTTTTAATATTGTTTCTTGTGATGGATGTGCGCGTTAAGCTCTAAAAACTGGCTATAAAACATTACATTAGCATAGACGTCTAGGGAAACGTGATTGTGTAGAAAGGATTCCATCGGTAACAGTCTTCAACGACCTTACCCATCTATGGTTGATCACATCTTAAATATTTTAATGCATGTAATGTACTCTTAGGGGCCTTGTAATAGTCTTCGTACTACCTTACTTGTGCGTTGCCTTAAAGGAATATTACAAAGACGAGGGGTTCGTGTAATTCGTTCATGACTTAGGAAATATTTACACAGATCATCACAAGAGTGACAAAGCAATAGGATTAGGAGAATCAAATTAAGGAGTAGTGCATGATTCAGTAAATACATTTGTTTACCCATTGAGTTTCCACCAAAGTAGTTTAGATTTAATTTTAGTTTAATTAGTTAAAACCAAAACCACCTCTTAAAACCTGAGATTTTACCTGCTTACATAAAATATAAAAATACAAAAATACTCTTCTTTCAACTCCTTAGACCTTAGTTACATTATGTTTGAGCATTTCCAACATATTCTCCTAGAGAACGATAACAACCCATGAGTCTTTCCTATACTACACTACAACGGTTAGGTACACTGCCTATGGAGTTGTAAAACTTCTTGTGAGTTTTCAACGACCGCACATCAAGTTTTTGGCGTCGTTGCGTGGGAAATACTTAGGTTTCGAATATTATTTAGCTTAGGTCTATTCGCTTGATTCCTATCAAGTGAGACTTTAATTTCTGTCAATTAGATTTCTTTTAATCTATATTTTCTTCGTGTTATTTGTTTTATAAATCTTTTTCGTTGACCTCCATAGAAAACGAAAATCCTATCCGTACTCTTGTAGATTACTCCCGACCTAGCCACGAGGGCTATCGAAATACCATTGAGCTCCCCGATGGGAACAATGTGGTGCCTCTGCGATCCGACACCATTTGGTTGGTGCAAAACGAATGTTATTCCATGGACTTCGGTTCGAGGATCCAAACCAACATCTTTAGGATTTTCTAAAACTTGTGGACTTACTTGACCTTGATATTGCAAATAGGGAAAGGACGCGCCTGCGTTTATTTCAATTTTCCCTTCGCGATCAAGCCAGCATTTGGCTTGAATGTCTTCCAGCAGGATCCATCTCTACTTAGGAGGATCTTACTACCCATTTCCTTGCTCAATTCTTTCCATCGGGAAGGACTGCTAAACTCCAGAACGACATCTTGATGTTCCAACAACATCAGGGTGAATCTCTCTCTGAAGCATGGACTCGTTTCAAGGACTTACTCCGAAAAGTCCCTCATCATGGTATCGATCTTTGGCTCCAAGTTCAAATCTTTTATGACCATGTCAATCCCGCCACAAGGCAAACTATCGATCAGTCGACTGGTGGTAAGCTACGATAAAAACGCCAAAGAATCATGGGTACTATTAGAGGACCTCGCCCTCTATGACAATGAAAGTTGGAATGATCCAAAAGACTTAGCTAAACCGGTCAAGGCAATCTCTTTGCCTCAAGATATCCCAAGTACACCCGACCTTCATCTCATTAAGGTCAAAAATCAAGTCCAACGCTTGATGGAAGCTCATCTTGCTACTAAATCACATGTTCAAGTGAACAAAATCGCTCTTCATGTGAGATTTGTAGTGGTCCCCACGACACTCAATATTGCATGGAAAATCCCGAGCAAGCTTTTGTTGAATACGCATCCTCGCGTACAGACAAAGCAGGAGGCAAGTGGTACACTTTCAAATCCAAGCAAAATAATCTTGGTGACACCTATAATCCGTCATGGAAAAGTCACCCAAACCTTAAGTGGAGACAACCTCAAAATTCTTGAAACAATTTTTCAACCCCACCTAATCGTTTTCAGCCCAACGGTTCGTTCCCAAACCACCCCTTCAACAACCCTCAAAATTTTAACAATCAATCAAATCTCGAAGGGTTGGTGTCTAGTTTTATGGCATCCCAAGATGCTAGATTGTCTAAGTTTGAAGCCGATTTCAAACAACAACAAGGCGAGATGACCAATAAAATTGACACATTCTTGAAGGCCATCAATGATCGAATGACGGGAGTACTCCCAAGTGACACGGTTAAGAACCCGAAACTAAATGTTAACTCCACCTCTTCAGTTTTGTCTGCTCGTTCCTACCTAATGGAAGACCCCTAATGCTCGTCTCATATCCACAATTCAACCAATGCCATTAAAACGTGTTCCAAACAAACAAGCAATCTTCAAAAAGACCAACTGCAAACGGTCATCAAAATTAGATCACCAAAACCAGAAGAACCCGAAAAGGCCTTAAAAGATGAACTCATTGATTTGCATTTTAACTTACCGGTTCTTGAAGTTCTAGCTCATGCTCCAATGTATAATGCCCTTCTTGATAAATACGTAGGAAACTTAAAGCTAGGCAAAAATGGGTATGCGTTCATACAAGGTATAATGCCTGAGAAAATGAAGGATCTCGGACTATTCACCTTACCTTGTAGCCTAGGGGACTCCAAACCTTTTGATAACTTAGCCGATTTAGGGTCCTGTGTGAATTTAATCCCATTATATCTCTTCAAAAAGCTTAAAATTGGATTATTAGAAAAGACCAATCACGTGTTTGGGTTGGCAGATGGAACTAAGTCTTATCCCGTAGGAATTGTTAAAAATGTTGAAGTCCACATAGGAAGGTTAAAACTTTTAGACGACTTCTATATCATAGACATGGACAAAGACCCCGCTACCCCTTTACTCGTAGGAAGAGGATTCTTAGCAACCGGCAATGCCGTGATAGACTGTAGAAAAGCTAAAATAGCAGTAGGAGAAGGAATTACTAGGTCAATATTTGGAGTTAAAGAAATAATCCTAGGTGACAAAGAAATACCTTATTGGACTACCTTAGGTAAAAGAGAATCTTATAAACCACGACCTAGTACAGACGGTGTTGGTGCTCGACCCCTTTTTATGTTAAGAAAGATTTGTGGAACGCCATTTGCCCTGGGAATGGCAAATGGCCAGAGATACCATGCTCAACCCATTTAAGGACGTCATAGTATTTAGAAAGATGGTAGAATTCTTCGGAGCTATACCTATCAATCTTAAAGGAAATAGGTAGGAACGGAAGAGTTGATAAAGAAGAAGATAGATCGGAATAGACCACTTAAAGAAGGAGATGGTGCGTGACACATTAGGATTGAATTAATTGACCGTGACGGAGAAAAATTCAAAAAGACCTTTCAATCAATTCCCACCACTAGGAAGTTGTCCGAGAAAGAAAATTCAAGCGAGATCATTGACTTGGATCATTTTCATAATTTCTAGTAGCGTAACTCCGAGTCTAGCTACAAGACTCGTTAAATAAATAAAAGCGCTTTTTAGGAGGCAACCCAATCCATTTTATTTTCCCGCATTCAGTTGGCCACCAAGATTCCTTAGAGGCTTGGGGAGGGGATGTTTAGATAGGGGAGGTTTCGAGTTCGAGTCCCACCCGAGACTTTTACCCTTTCAGGCGGAATAAAAGGAAGTACAGGCAGGTTCAGGGTACAGCATACTGCCCAATTGGATGTCACTGCTGGACCTAAACCACTAACAACTAACAAGCCGTACTAAAAAAAGGATTGTCATGTGTGTTTTAATTCTTTATCATTTGTTTTTATATGTTTGAATTATATGATCATGCTTTGTTTTGTCTTTAACTTCGTCTTAATTACAATCATAGGTATTTTGCATCAAATAAGTGTAGGAGAAAATATCTGATTTCTAAAGATCATTTCAAACATATTAAATAAATTGTTTAGATTAATTCGCGTCTTGTGTCAAGTTTGTCAGAGTCATATGTTTGTGCTAATAATTTCCGTGTTTTATGCAGTATTTTTCCAGGATATAACTAATACGATTTGCGTGCAGAAAATTTTCCAAGAAACGAAAAAAATTTGTTTACAGACGCTGAAGACAGCATCAGGATTTATCTTGACGGCGTCGCCAGCCCAGCTACAGTAAACTTCGTATTTTTTTTAATTTTTGAAAATTGATTTTGTATAATTTCCAGAATTTGTAATTTTCCTAAAACTTTCATTAAACCACGATTTCATTTAGCACATTTATCATATCTTTACTGCTTACGTAGTGTCAAAACCCTAATCATATCATTGTATTTTATTATCCCGCCGATTTTACGCTAGGTATAGTTGTTTCTTGTTTTTGATTTGCAAGTTATATTTGATGAGAAGAAGCTTTGGAGTTCTTAGGAGTTTCATATTGACGATTCTTGGATGACGATTTAGCCAGTTTATCACTTGTTTCTTCTCCATTATTTAGCAAAACCAGAAGAGTACTAGTTTCTTATCTCTTTTTCTTTCCCTTTATTAGTTTATTCATGTACTTTTAAGAATATTGGGGACAATGTTCAAAATAAATGTAGGGGGAATAAAGCCTTGGAAACTATTCCTTCAATTACATTTGATTTGTCCTTAAAATGATGTGTAATATACCTAAACATAGCGTAGAAGGTCATTTTGACCCAAATTTAAAAAAAAATTTGGCACATACCAATGAAAACTGAGTATTATTAGCGTCTCACGCATAGAAATTATATGACTAGCACAAAAACCCTACCACTCAAAAAAAATTTCACCCAAAAAATATGAGATTCGCCCCTAGATCTTTAGGAATTCGGGTATCCATCTTTGATACCTAAGATAGTTTTACCTTTAGCTTGCTCGATTTAAGGAATGAGCAATCATGTATGTTGCGTTCATGGATTTGATCGTGCATATGTGGTTTTGTCTCTTTTTCTGGAGCATTGGTATCGGTTAAAACTATATGAGAGTGTACCGGTAATGTATTAAATTCTAGAACTTGCTTCAGTGATGCATCCTAAGATTGCTTAGTAAGATCGCATTCATGTGATTAGGATTTGCTAAATGATTAGAGGCACTAGGATAAACCCTGTTTTAAACCTGTAATTGTTATTATGGTCACCCCGATCATATAACTATCCCCACACCCTTGCTTCGCACGCATTTTTAGTGCAAGATACCCCTAGTACACCTCTCTGAGCTTATCCTTTTCGCGGTTCTCATAATTTTCTGGTGGATTCCAGATTATTAATGAAGAGCATTGTTTACACCCACACTAAATGTTACACCCAAATCGCCTTAGCCTTCATTGTATGCACTCGTTTTTAGTAAATTATTGTTATAAACCCAGTTAACTAATTGCTTGAATACATGGTTGCTAAGTCGAGTCTTTTATTAGTGTATACAGTTTTGGGACGATTGGGATTCATGGTAGGTTTTATTTTATGGATAATTGGGGAAGAAAGTTAAAATATTACCCCCTTACGTGCTTAACACACTCCATGTTTTTTTATCCTTTCAATTCGGGTCATTAGATTAGTTTATGTTAATGAGTTCTAAAACTCAAGTGTAGGGGTGATTTTATAAACCCCAATTCATGTATTATTATGTTTCACTAGATGGCAGGGCAAAAGTGTACCTAAAAAAATTAGAAAGAAAAAAAGTGAAAAAAAGAAGAAAAAAGAAACTAAAAATCAAAAAATAATAGAAAAAAAGTACGGACTGTCATCTTGCTTATGTTTATGTTTTTGTTCAAGAAAGAGTCGGAAAAGAAAAAGAAAGAGTTGGATGTAGAGTTTTGTACATCTTCGTCCTAGTGTGGTCGAGTATTGGCTTAGCAATGCCTTCGCATGTATTCTTGTATATTAATTAACTCGCCACCCAAATCCACCCCAAAGTCACTCAAATATATCCCATCCGTTTCTGTTTTCGTTTCCGTTTAACTTACACCCATACATCACAACTCTTTAAAGACATCTTTGATAGTAATTTCTAGGTGCTTACGCCATAGCGGTGGAGGCTTGATCCTTTATCAAGCTTATGGTAATTTATATGCTATGACAGGTAATGAGTGTTATTTTTTTGTTTCCAATATTGTTATATATCATTATACACCCGATAGAAAGAGAGAATCCAAACACTTATTGTGAGGTGCTAGTGTATAATTTCCGTGCTTTTAATTACGAGGTCTAATTGGTTGTGTCATAAATTATCTTTAAAAAGAAAGTTAAATGCCCTCGATATTGCTATTGTCTATGTAGAAAAGCCTATTTTCTTAAGGACAAGCAAATCTCAAGTGTAGGGGTATTTGATGAAGTGTCATTTTATATACTTTTTTGGGTCATTTAACACCCTAAATCATGTAAATATGCCTATAAAATGTACTTAATCGTTTGTTTTATGTTTTTAACATTTGAGAAGCTTTTGAAGGAAATACACGTGAATTGGACTAATTTGGAGAAGAAACGGATAAGATTACAACTCTACACCAAAGTCGATGAAGAAAATGCTCACAGTGGCTAGAGAAGGCGTCACAATTATTGGTGACGGCGTCAGGATTGTAAAGAGACGGCGTTAGAGAAATCAAGACGACGTCAGATTTTAACCGACTTAAAAAAGCCCTAGAATATTCGGCGTGGCGACGACGTCAGGAGTATAAAGCGACGTCGTCGCGACCTATTTTCTATATATACAAACTCGATTTTAGGGTTTTAAGTGTGCAACTTTTGGGAGACAAACTATATCGTTAAGGTTTGAGTGTAGTAGCTTTTAGGCTCGTTTTTAAGGTATAAAAACCCTCTTGTACCAGCCTTATACACATGTTTTATTCAAGTGAAGTCCTTTATCTTTTATTCATTCAATATATCTATGTGTTGTTTGATTAATTATTGTTCTTCGCTTCTCTTTAACATGCTAGGCTAGATCCATTAGTATTTACTTACGATTGCATGAAACTTAGTTTGTAGATTCTTTTAATATTGCTTCTTGTGATAGATGTGCGCGTTAGGCTCTAGAAAATTGGCTATAATATATTACAGTAGCATAGACGTCTAAGGAAACGTGATTGTGTAGAAAGGATTCCATCGGTTCTAGTCTTCTTACTACCTTACCCATCTATGGTTGATCACCTCTTAAATATTTTAATGCATGTAATGTACTCTTAGGGTCCTTGTAATACTCTTCATACTACCTTACTTGTGAGTTTCCTTAACGGAATATTATATAGACGACGGGTTTGTGTAATTCGTTTATGACTTAGGAAATATTTACACAGATCATCACAAGAGTGACAAAGCAATAGGATTATGAGAATCAAATTAAGGAGTAGTGCATGATTAAGTAAATACACTTGTTTACCCATCGAGTTTCCACCAAAGTAGTTTAGATTTAATTTTAGTTTAATTAGTTTAAACCAAAACCACCTCTTAAAACCTGAGATTTTACCTGGTTTCATAAAATATAAAAATACAAAAATACTCTTCTTTCAACCCCTTAGACCTTAGTTACATTTTGTTCAAGCCTTCCCAGCCTATTCCCCTAGAGAACGATAAAAACCCCCGAGTCTTGCCTATACTACACTACAACGGTTAAGTACACTACCTAAGGAGTTGTAAAACTTCTTGTGAGGTTTCAACTACCGCACATCAACTCTTCATCTGAATCAACTATGTTTATCTTGATTTGCTAGTTTTTCTCCACAATCTTTACATATCTTGATTCATTAACAGTCAATGTAGTGAGCTTAAATCTTGTTGAGTTGATAATAGTAGCTAACAGCTCCTTACACTCCTTTTTTTCATCACCAAATAATCTTTTATCTCTCTCTTGCCATATAAAATACATACTTGCTGCAACTCCTTTGTGACTTAAACTCACAACCATCAAATATGAAACATAATTTCAATCAAACACAACTGCATTGATACTTAGCGCACCATGCTACGGAGCAAAACTGTGGTGGCAACAGTGACATGCGAGTGTGAAAAGTGTTTTTACGTAGGTTTTAGTAAGTCATATTATTCTGTGTTATCACCTCAAAAATTTTTCTAATATGATACACAAAATTATACTGATGCAACAATATTTTTTACTACCTCCGTCCCATATTAAATGTCATGTTTGACTTTTTGAAGTTTTTTATCAACTTTTACATTAAATATTTTTGTTTGTGCTATATAATACTTAATTCAAAATATATGAATGAATAGGGTTTTAAATGTATTCTCGTTGGTATAATTTTTATCAAGTATTATATAACACACACAAAAATATTTAAGGTCAACGTTGATAAAGAAAGATTTCGAAAGTGAAATTGGATATTTAATATGGGATGCAGGGAGTAATATTTTGTATGTTACCACACCTAATGCATGCTCTAAGAGCATTTATGTAACACTCGGAGTCAAGACATTTAACCTCTTATAAACTTGAAGTTATGAGTTGTGATAGACTAGTATTCTTCTTTAATAGTTTTAGTATTGTTTTAAAACCCTAATTGACCCGCCCAGTTCAGCTGTCTAGGTCACCGGAAGCCAATTATAGCTAAAAACTAGTTAAACTAGTCGCTTCCATTTAAACATGTTTATGAAACATTGGTTTATAGTTGAACCGAAAGGGTTTAGAGATATAACTTGTGTCTTGCATTCCTCATAACAATCGATGCAATATATAGGAGTGTATGAACTATTCTAGAATACGGGCTTGAGCCCAATCCATATTAAATAACTTTGACTGACATAAATGACTTTGACTAACATAAATTACTTTGACTAACAACTTTGACTAACATAAATTACTTTGACTAACAACTTTAACTAACATAAATTGCTTTGACTAACATGGGCTAACACTTCCGCAGTTGGAGCGGGAGGACTCTGGACGCTCAAACTGGTGCGAAACTCCTCAAACATTGCTGAAGGCAATCCTTTAGTAAAAATATCCGCATACTGATAACGTGAAGAAACATGAAGAACTCGAACCTGACCAACGACAACCAAATCTCAAACAATATGAATATCAATCTCAATATGCTTCGTACGTTGATGCTAAACCAGATTAGAAGACAAATACACTACGCTAACATTATCATATTAAATGAGCGTAGCGGATGACAAATGTGTGTGTAATTCACGTAAATGATTCCTCAACCAACAGGTTTTAGCAACAACATTGGCAACACCATGATACTCTGCCTCTGAAATAGAATGAGACAGCATCGGTTAACGCTTAGAGGATCAAGGGAGTAAGTTGTTGCAAGAAATATACAGTATCCTGAAATCGATCTTTGAGTAGTAGCTTAACCAGCCCAATCCGCATCCGAATAAGCAACCAAATCTGTAGTAGATGAGGAAAACAACTGCAACCCATAATCCAGAGTACCACGAACATACCTCAAAACCCGTTTAAGATCCGAGAGATGACGCTTCCGAGGATCATGCATATAAAGACAAACCTGTTGTACTGTATAAGAAATATCAAGGCGAGTAAAAGTAAGATACTATAGAGAACCCGCAAGACTCCGATATAACGTCGGATCAGAAACCGGATCACCCTCATTACCCAGTTTGGACTTAGTATTAACAGGCATCCTATTGGAGTTACAACTAACCATACCGGCTCGCTCAAGGATCTCTGTAGCATACTTACGCTAAGATAAAAACATCCCTGAAGAATCATGCGTAACAGAAATACCTAGAAAATAATTAAGAGAACCGAGATCTGTCATAGAAAACTCCTGATGTAATGAACTAATAATTTACTACAACAAAGTCTTAGAAGAAACAGTAAGCACAATATCATCAACATACAATAAGATATAAGCAAATATGTCCCCTATCTGTATATAAACAAAGATGAGTCGCAACAACTGTGATGAAACCCAACACGAGTAATATAAGATGCAAAGCGCTGAAACCAAGCTCTAGGAGCCTGCTTGAGCCCATAAAGAGACCGCTGTAATAAACACACATAATCAGGATGTACAGAATCTCGAAACCCTGGAGGCTGATGCATATAAACTGTCTCAGATAAATCACCATGGAGAAAGGCATTCTTGATATCAAGCTGATAAATCGGCCAATGTCGAGAAGTAGCTAAACTAAGAACAGTTTGAATAGTACTCAATTTAACAACCAGACTAAAGGTCTCATCAACATCAATACCCTCTAATTGAGTACTACCATTTGCCACATGGCGAGCCTTGTAGCGACTAAGAGTACCATTTGCATGATACTTGTGGCGAAATAACTACATACAATGAACAATGTTGGTGTCCGTGGGTTGAGGTATTGTATTCCAAGTTTTATTTTTAATAAGCGCATGATATTCATCACACATAGCATTTTGCAAATTTGAATCATTAAACGCATCATGATACGATTTGGGTAAAGGCAAAACCAAAGACACATGCAAACTAAGATGCTGAGTAGGACGATTAGTCCCCAAACGATAACGGGTGACCATGGGGTGAACCGATGCAGGGTTCGGGTTTTGAGGATGATTTGGAATAATAGGTGATTGGGCCACAGGTTCATTTTGGTCCGCGGCTGATTGGGTTGGGGTAGGCATTTGTTGTTGGGCCGCGGACGTGGATGGGGGCGGGGAGTAGGCTTAGTTTTTGGTGGTTTAGACTTAGGCCGGTGAGAGTTGCTGGGGCGTGGTAGGTAATTGGGTCGCATCAGGTTGTTGTTGGATCGGGGTGTTATGAATTGGAGTGATGAGTTCAGGTAGGAGTCGCACAGCGGGATTGGTGGAAATTGCTGGTGGGATCATATCAAGGATGTAGTCTAAAAGGTATAGGTAGGTGGTAAAGCGGGTTGAGTCAAGCCATATGAAAAAATGGTCTCATCAAATGTAACGTGGCGAGAAATAATGATCTTATTTGTTTTTAAATCAAGACAATGATACCCACGATGATTAGAAGCGTGTCCCAAAAGTATTGAGGGTGTAGCACGTGGTTTAAGTTTATGGGTATGGTAAAGACGAGGATAACATAAACACCCAAATGTACGTAACATGCTATAGTCTGGATTCGTGCCAAACAAGCAGGTAAAAGGGATTTCATTGTTAATCGTAGTGGAAGGCAAAACAATTAGTAAGTGAATAGCAATATTGAGAGCCTCAACCCAAAATGTTGGTGGAAGATTTGCTTAAAAAAGTAAAGTGAGAATGAGATTATTGATGGTACGTACCATTTGTTCAGACTTACCATTTTGTTAGGATGTTTTCGGACATGAAAAGCGAAACTGTATGTCTTTTTCGGCAAAAAGGGTATGCAGGTTGCAGTTGTCGAATTCACCACCATGATCACACTGAAAGGATCGAATTTCACACTTAAACTGAGTATGAACATAGTTCCGAAACAATATAAATTTAGACAAAACATCGGATTTTAATTAAAGGATAAGCCCAAACAAAGTACGAATAATGATCCAAAAACAAGACATAGTATTTAAACCTTGAAAGACTCGGGATGGGGGAAGTCCACACATCTGAGTTAATAATGTCAAAACAAGAAGTAACAACAGTATCTGAACTCACAAATGAAAGCCTCACGTGTTTGCCAAGTTGACAAGCATGACAAAGAAAGAGAGGTTTCTCCTTATTACACGAAATAAAATTATTAGACACAAGACGGCGTAATACGTCACTTCCTAGATGTCCAAGATGTTGGTGCCATGTATGCTGACCGACAAAAAAATGAGAAATCAAATATGGAGCCATGACCGAGTAAAGATCCCTCGTGCTATCACATCGGAGAAGCACCTGACGCGTCATGAAATCGTTGACAGAAAAGCCAAACTCATCAAATTCAATAGTGCAATTATTGTCACGAACAAACTAACGAACAGAAATAAGATTTTTTACAATATAGGGAGTAATAAGAACATTATTTAGGTGAAGGGATTTAAAAGGAGTTGGCAAAATACTATGGACCGTATCAGTGACGGGTATAGAATGACCGTCACCAACTGAGATAGATGGATACATACACGTATTAAAATTTTCACTAAGACTAGTAATTGAGTTATTGAGATGAGAGCTCGTACTTGTATCTATATTTCAAGCCACAGGAGCAGGATCATGACGCGTCCTGGCGGTAAATGCATAAGCCAAAGTTGTAGCCTGACCCGGGGTAGCCGTGAGACCCGTAGCTATGTACGGAACCACAAAATACATGTGGGCCTGGTGACTGATGGGTTGGGCCAGACTAATGGGCTGATTCGGGCTAGCAATATGATACCCAAACTGTTGGGCCGAAGCTGGATATTAGGCCGGTATAAACTGAAACCTGGTGGAGCATAGGTTAGGCCTGAATAAGGAGGTGGGCCTGTTTGATAAGCAATCGGGCTAGTTTGTGACCCTGCATGCGCATTAGTAACCCCAGAAGTGTTACTCACCACATTCAGTGAGCAATTTTGACCCATATTTCCCAAATGACTTAACAATTTGACCAAAAGATCATTAGTGGTATTAGCAGAACCATTGCATGTACTACCCGAAACATTATTACCCCTATTATTGGTACCCATCATTGTAGAATGAATTGAGAGTATGTTGTTGATAAGTGAGCGGGACGAATGGTTTGTAGTGTGAGTTAATAATTAGGGTTTGTATGGGAAAATGTTGTTGTGTCGATGGGGTAGAGTATGGTGGATTGGGGTTTGTGAGACGAGGTAATAGGAAGTAAAAATAAAGCAACCAATTAATCTCGTGACCAAAGCATGAACAACAAACTAATCGATGTGTGGACTTGTGACCTTAGCACAAATCACCAACACAAACAAAAATTAACAATGCAAAAAAGGGTTTGTTTTTGTTTTGAAGCGACAGTAGAAAAAATTTAGGGTTTTGGATTGATAGGCTCGATACCATGTAAGAAAGGGTTTAGAGATATAACTTGTATCTTGCATTCCTCATAACAATCGATACAATATATATGAGTGTATAAACTATTCTAGAATACGGGCTTGAGCCTAATCCATACTAAATGACTTTGACTAACATAAATGACTTTGACTAACACCTTTGACCATCATAAATTACTTTGACTAACATAAATTGCTTTGACTAACATGGGCTAACAATATTTTCCATTTACATAAAGAACCAAACTTTTATGTATAACTAAACTATAAACAATTACGTGATTTTTTGGGTGAATTATATAACCAAATAATAAGCAACATACATCAAGAGAATTCTCAAGACACTTAGACATGCCCAACTGTCTAAAACTACAAGTAGCTAACACAATTACTAGTTTTAATGCAGAAATAAAACTAATTTAATTCACCATTCTTCTAAACTGTGCTCACTGCTATAAGCACAGTTTGGGACTTTATGGAGAAATATTCATCCTTAACTACATTTCTCTCTTATGCAAACACCTTACATGTGATCATTTGCACCACTTGCAATCCATCACAGAGGTTCTTATATGAAGTTTTCATCAAGAATGAATCAAAACTCCTATTCTATTGAGTCTCAGTTACAAGGAGCTACATTTCCAGTAAACTGGCATCACTTACATGTAATGAGTTACTCAAGGATACATCCTACATTGACTACATTTTCTATTCCTATTTCTATTTCATATCCCATTTGCAGCTTCATCCTCACATATGGAACATAAAAAGACAAAGGATTAAGCATCATCGGGTTGGTATTTCACCAAAGCAGTCAACATTCCTTATAGTTCTAGGTGTAGACTTTAACTACAATATCACACAATCACACTTGCAGTGATTCCACCACCATCCACTATAATGCAAAAGGGAAACTTGCAGAAAGGTTTCCAAAACCAAGATACAAGGCACTCTACATAAAATTATGATTCCTCATAACTGCCATTCCAAAACTATCATACATTTTGTCACTGCATATTTACCTTCTAATTCTGATCATCAAATTTCATTATTCTATCAATCATTAATGTACTCTTCATTTGAATCAACTATGTTCATCTTGATTTTCTAGTTTTTCTCCACAATGTTTACATATCTTGATTCCTTAACAGTCAATGTAGTGAGCTTGAATCTTGTTGACTTGATAATAGTAGCTAACATCTCCTTCCACTCCTTTTTTTCATCAACAAATAATCCTATATTTCTCTCTTGCCATATAAAATAAATACTACATATCTTGATTCCTTAACAGTTAATGTAGTGAGCTTGAATCTTGTTGAGTTGATAATAGTAGCTAACAGCTCCTTCCACTCCTTTTTTTCATCAGCAAATAATCTTTTATTTCTTTCTTGCCATATAAAATACAAACTTGCTGCAACTCCTTTGTTAACCATCAAATATAAAACATAAATTCAATCAAACACAACTGCATTGATAGTTAGCGCACCATGCTACGGAGTAAAATTATGGTGGCAACAGCTAGATACGAGTGTGAAAAGTGTTTTGCGTAGGTTTTAGTAAGTCATATTATTCTGTGCTATCTCCTTGAATATTTTTTTATAATATGATACACAAAATTATACTGATGTAACAATATTTTTTACTACCTCCGTCCCATATTAAATGTCATGTTTGACTTTTTAAAGTTTTTTTATCAACTTTTACTTTAAATATTTTTGTTTGTGCTATATAATATTTAATGCAAAATATATGAATGAATAGGGTTTTAAATGTATTTTCGTTGGTATAATTTTTTTCAAGTATTATATAACACAAACAAAAATATTTAAAGTCAACGTTGATAAAGAAAGACTTTAAAAGTGAAAACTGAATATTTAATATGGGACGCAGGGAGTAATATTTTGTATGTTACCACACCTAATGCATGCTCTAAGAGCATTTATGTAACACTCATAGTCAAGACATTTAACCGCTTATCTATTATACTAAAAGATTCAGCCCCTTAATTTAATGGGGTTGTATCTTTAAATGATTTGTCTCACCTAAAGAGCCATAAGTACAAAACCCTACTGCATACATTGATAAGCATCTTGAGGAGTACCCCATGCTTCTATGATTATACCGAAAAATATGTAGAGTTTTTACATTTAATGCAGCAGTATTAATGAGGGATGGTCCATTTGTGTCAAAGTATTAATGAGGGAGGGACCATTTGTGTCAAGATTATGTAGCTTTTTCTCAAAGCTAACCCTAATCATAACACTATAAATAGGGGGTCCCTAAACCTCATTTTTCATCCCATACATCTCCTCTCTTCTATCTTGGTCGAAATTAAGGATCCTCGTGAAAGGGAACCCGGAATTTCGGTCCATTCGAACAGTGTTCGGTATTCTCTTTTGGTCGAAATTAGGGATCCCCATGAAAGGGAACCCGAAATTTTGAAATTAGGCTTTAGGCTTTAGAACTTTTTCTTCTTTGTTGTTATAGATATAAGTAATTTATGTGTGTGTTCTATTGATGTATATATTGTGTAGGCTTCAAGTTGTGTAACACAAGCTTTGTATATTGTACAAATCCATGTGAATAAATGGCATGATCAATGGTATACTAAAAGATTGAGCCCCTAAATTTATTGGGGTTGTATCTTTAAATGATTTGTCTCACCCAGAGAGCCATAAGTACAAAACCCAACTGCATACTCAAACTCAATATCATGGAGTATTAATGATTAGTGATCAATGCATTTTTACATGTGAATTCAATTCTGTGCAACTTTTAGTCTTTTTAGCATCCCATTATCTCCTTAACAAACTTTATAGTTTCAGTTATTAAGAAAATCAAAAGCTTTGCTATTTATAAAGTCTCTTCATATCCACACTATGAGTCACTATATAAACTCCACCAATTAGGATGTGCAAACCTATCACTTTTGTTTTGTTCACTGCACGTATGTTTTTTTACTACGTAGTATCATATTGTATATTTTTTATTATTGTATTGTATTTTATTGTTTGTCTATTCGTTTACTTTGAGCAAACTACGAGTGGTGCGTAGCATATATATAAAGATGTAGAATTGTAGATATGTAAATATTATTTGACATTGGTCCAACATGTATTTCACGAGAAAAAGTTTAAAAAATCACTTAATTATTACTATTCCTTTCTTAAGGCTTATTTTGAAGTAGCCTGAATCATTATGCAACAAACACTTAGATACAACCCGTGTGCATCGCACGGGTTTGCATGTTCAACAACGCATCTAAACATTACACGGACAATTCCCAAAGTATACATAATCAGACTAACGCATCAACATTCTAACAAAATCATTATGCAAGCAACCACATGAGAAAAAAATTTGACACAAGCCGTGTGCATCGCACGGGTCTGCATGCCTCATAAACTTGAAGTTGTGAGTTGTGCCATACTAGTATTCTTCTTTAATAGTTTTAGTATTGTTTTAAAACTCAAATTAATCCGCCCAGTTCAGCTGTCTAGGTCACCGGAAGCCAATTTTAACCAAAAACTAGTTAAACTTTGCTTCTATTAAAACCTGTTTACGAAACATTGGTTTATAGTTGAACCGAAAGAATACCCGATTCTTACACTGCAGCTTTAGTTGGGTTTAGAATCTAAATTCTTTTATGAGTTAATTTAGGTGTGTTTGGTGCAGAACATTTACGAGCGTCATGATCTTTAATGCTCGTTTGATAAATAACAAGTAGCTTTATCTATTTTTTAGAATACTCAATTTCCAACACTTCATGGGCTGAGCATCGGGTCAAAACTGAACCAAACTGATAAAACGCGAACCGAATCAAAAACCGACTTTGAGGAAAACATGAACCAAAAACCGACTTTCAGGAAAACAAACTAAAAACTGAACCGAAGTGAACAACGCAAAACTGAACCAAATAGATAGTTTATGCGTATTTTTCTTGGTTTTAACCCGAATCGAGCAAAACCGAAACCGAAAACCATAAATATACAAAATCGAAAATCAAACCGAAAATGGTCGGTTCGGTTTCGGTTGGCTCGACTCTACTCGGTTGGTCGGTTCAGTTAGGTTTTCGATTGGTTTTGCTGAGCCCTACTTCATGATAACGTATAATAGGTTTACCAGGCCTCTGGGCCTGAACCATATTGTCACAATAGGCCCCAGGCCTAATCAAGCAAAGAGAAGCAGCTAAAATATGATGAGCCGGAACTAAGCCCAATCCCGCACTGGCATGGCCCGGAAGAAGCGAGACGGACGTGACACACCCTCCGCGAACCAAGAAACATCTGCGGAAGGGAATTAGCGTCCGCAAGACACGATTTATTGTGGACCCTTGCCAGACAAGGGACCCACTTCGGCTCACTAACAAAAATAAGCAAAATACTAAGAAAACCTAATATTTTGCTCACCTATAAATAGGGGTATGTTGGATCGTTTTCTAAGTAGATCTTAACCTTTAGCTTGTAAAGGGTTTGTTCCTTTAGATAATTCTAAAGCAACAATAATGAAACACTGATTTGAACACTATTGATTATGCGGAAACTAATCAATAATGCTAAGAAGAACAGTATTAAGAATCACAAAAGAACTTTATATTATAACTTGAATCTGCCTAGGTTACAGATTACAAAAACTATGATTACTAATCGATCTCTATTGATCTGTGTAGAACTATATCTACTAACTATGCCTAGGGTTCCTTTTATACACCAAGGAAACCCTAATGGGCTTTACAAAACGCGTATAAAGATCATGCATATCCTTTCCTAAGATATCTCATGCATATCTTATAAACGGTACTAACTATTTTATACTAACGGTACTAACTATCTGATCAGTACTAACATTTTGTACTGTCAGTATAAATTACAACTAGCGGTACTAACTAATATAACTAACGGTACTAACTCAGGAATGCATAATTCCCAACAATCCTCCCCTAAACATGATTGTTGAACTTGTTTAACTTCATGTTTCTTTAATGTAAACATCTTGTAGACCAGGAGGATGTATCCAAACACTCTATCCAATCTTGATCTGATCTTTGAGAATTTTGACATCTTCAGCTATCCATCTTTATCAGCAACATGTCTTCTCAGCAACATCCAACTAAGTTGGCTTTGTAGTTTTTGGCAAACTACCAGCCATTAACGGATTTGATATTCCTTTACCAGTAGCCGTTTGCTCTGGGATAGCCAATTCTTCACTGTAAACAACAAGGTGAATTGATAACCTTATAGTTTTGAGTAAACTATCAACTATCAATGGATTTGATTTGTCTTTACCAAAAGCCGTTTGCTTTTGGACTAGTCAATGCTTCATTGCCATAACATGGTGCATTAATAACCATATAGTTTTTAGCAAACTATCAGCTATCAACAGATTTGATTAGTCTTTACCAGGAACTGTTTGATCCTGGACTAGCCAACTCTTTACTATGAAGCAATGTGAGTTAAGAACCATACAATTTTTGGTAAATTGCCAACCATAAACAGATTTGAGAAGTCTTTACCACAGGCCGTTTGCTTATGGACTAGCCAGTTCTTATGTTTGTTAAACATGGTGAACTGATGACCATTTGTTGTGTGGTTTTGAAACCAACACTCAAAGATTCTTCTCACTTCCATCTTGGCCTCCAAACTCATCAATCTATTGCACAATGTAGGATCCCGATTAATACTTCACTTCATATATCATACACGAATCGAATCAAGAGAGAAGATGAGAGAGAGTTGATCTTTTAGAGAGAGAAAGATGAGAGAGAATTGAGAGAGAATGAGAGAAAATGGAAAATGAAATAATATTAGTATGATCAACTACTAACTTTTCCAAAGAGGAAAAGTTACTTATATACCCTAACACATTAAAGTAACGTGCGGGATATTTAACTAGGACTCGGGCTCGGGTTTTGCTTGGGATTAAACTCGAAACATATACAATATTAGATTAACTATCTAGCCCGATTCCCCATATTATACTATTACAACATTAACTAATTAAATGACCGAGACTCGTACACGTAATGAACGAACTTCCTGTTCGGCTCAATATTTTGAGGCTAACAATCTCCCCCGAAGTGAGTTCATTGATGACACTCCTTCATGAGATCAATGAGATTGCTTTTGTCATTAAGCTCATGTGTTCTTGGTCTTTCTTTTTTTTATTAGTTGTAGGTTTGTTCCTTCATGCTTTGTGATCTTGACATTGTCTTTAACGTCTTTACCATCTTGCGATCTTGTGTCTTTGACCAACATTCTCATACTATGCCTTATCTTGAAAGCTTCAAATCAGAGTTAGCGGAAGTCTTTGTCTTTAAATCATGAGCTTTCATGATTAATTATCTTTGTAGAATGAGCATGAATACGTGGTAATGAATCGACTTTGGTTGATTGGGATACCGTCACCATCGTTTTAACCTGCAGGTTTACGTTAGTGATAATCGAGAAAATTGATTTAAAAATCAATCGACGTGTTACTTGTAAAAACGTTTTTTTTGTAACACATCGGGAGTTTTAATCTTTTTATCAAAATTCATCAACCGTCAATTTATTTACTGGACCAAATCGATATCCAGTTGTCACAAGTTTGATTCATATAGAATCTCGCAAGTCACCTACCAAGAGCTTGTTTGATGCTGNCTCACACTGTTTTGACACTTAGATAAATTTTTGCAAACTTTTGTAATCTTAACAAAACACCAATTTTGAGCTTAAAATAAGCAACTAAACAGATCCTTATGACTATATAACCTACAAACAGATTAAGCTATGACCTCAAAGAGCTTATATCAACATTCAAAAGAGAGTTTGAAATTCAATACTTAGCAAATTTTTGACAGTTTTGGCAAAACACAAAACTAACAAATGCATGCATATGACCTTTATTCCTAACCTATTTTAGCACTTAGACAAACTCAAAAACATCACAAAATCTCAATAAGCAAAAGCACAATCAAATAAGCTAATAAAATAAGCTTTAACCTAATAGATCCAAACCACAAATTCTTAAAACCTTAAAATTGAGATTTAACACTTAAAAACTTAATCAAACTAAATTTTTGGACTAATTTAAGCTAAACTCAACTAAACCAAGAGTAAAAACTCATTTTGACCCATTTTGACCTTCAAAATCAGTTAAACCAAACACCCCTTTAAACTCTTAAATGCTTTTTTAACTTGAAAACTTAAATCTTTTATGAACAACCCCTTAAGACCAGATATCTAACAAGCATAATAAGCAATATTAAGCATATTTAAACAACTAATAAGCAATCAAATAAGCTAAAACAGATTGTGCTAGTTTATAAGCTAATTTAAGACAGATTATATAAAAACTCAAACTAATGGTTTCTAAACTATAAAACAAACATAATAAGCATTAAACATCATAAGCAAACATAAATAAGCAAATATAAGCAGACAATAAGCACAAATAAGTAGTTGAATAGTAAATAAGCTAAAAATAGAAAAATAGAAACTTACAAAGGCCCTTGCTCAAAACAGGGAAAATCAAAAGAGCTTATCTACAAGCTTTAGCTTATCAAAGATAAGCTAGTAGTGTCCATAAGCCCATCTAAATCCGGCTTATCATCCAAAAAGCTATGGTATTTGAGGGTGATATATTTTTTGTTTTTGTAAAATTTTCTTAAAAACTTTATTTATAAATAAAAACGGTTTGCTTATAAGTTTTTATAAGAGCTTAAAACAGTTCATGAAAGGATTTTGAATACTTTAAAACACAAATTGAAGAACCACAAATTTTAAGCTAAAATTGAAACTTCATTAATTAATAAAAATAAGCATTACAATATTAAAAAGATTACAATAAATATTAACTAGGTGAAAAACTTGAACTAAAAACTAACTGCCAAAAGGCTTACAAGTGAGCTCTATTTATACTAAACTAATAAAGGTTCTAGGAGGTGTGCTTTCTTTGTGAGAGCTCTTACAGGTGTGTTTGTTGTTAGGATATCATTTCATCACCAAACACAAAAATAAGAAAAAGAGATTTTAGAGAGAGAAAGTAAAACAAAAGAAAAATGGTTACTTGTTATCAAAAGAAAAATGAGAAGCAACACCCTCTCCACACTTGGAGAGGGCTTTAAATAGCTACAAGAGTGGACTATTCTTGTGGGCTTTGTGTTGGGCCGGTTCTTAATACAAATGGGCTTGAGCCCGACAACTAGGCCCAACTAGCTTAACTAAACTCCCGAAAACTACGTTTTCCTATACAAGGCTCAGGATTGTTTAATGACCATCACTTTACTAAATATCACGGCTAACAATCTCCCCCTAAGGGGTGGTCATTCAATTGTGGATCCTTCTTGTGACGTCTTGAGTCTTGGAGCCTTGTATTCTTGGGAATTCCTTTTGAAGATCCATTTGCATGCTTGTGATCTTGGATCTTGATCTTTAACTTGATATTCTTTGACAAAATACTGATATCGTGGTCTTTGGCCTTGATTTGTCTTGACTACTGAGATCTCTAAATCTTTATCCTTGAATCTTTATGCCGCCTTGCGATCTTGTGTCTCCACCCTCATGCTCAAGATCTTGAAAGCTTGCTAACAATCTCCCTCAACATTTTCTTTTAACATGATTACTTGTACCACAAAATGTTCTTATGAGGAAGTGCTTGTTCATCAGAGATTGCGGAAGACTTTGATAGTTTGAGCTTTCATCATGTATTAATCTTTGTGGATTGAGCATGAGGTCTTGAATCTTGACTCGTCATGGACTAGAAGCTGCTACCGTCAGGAAAACCTGCAAGTATAGGTTAGAGATAAACATATATGGACGAAAGTGTCTTTGTCACTTCGTCGAATATGGTTGCAATAACCACGGTTCCCCGTTAATCAGTATAAATACTGCCTGTGATCAGGTAGAATTCAAAAGAATCTCCTTGACAGGGTTTCGCAGCTGCACTAGCCGTTCTCGTTACCGGAGCGTCTCAAAGCAGACAACACGGTAAGAGTGAATCAGATAGTTACTATCTTTCTGATTGAGTCGTCAATTCATATTACTGGAACAAGTTTGATTCATGTAGAATCGCACCATTTGTTTCTTTCCTTTATGACACAAGATTTGATTCCATATAGAATCTCAGCAAGTCACCAACAAGAAAAGAGCTTGTTTGATGTTGCACAAGAAGAATTCCATCTTCAACTGAGAATACTAAAGAGTGTATCACTCTGATGTTCTGGCTATTATCACAAGGATAATGCGTAGGACTTATTGATACCAAATATTGTATAATGATGTACAACATTTTGTATATTGGAATTTGTGTCCTAGTGAGATTTTTGATGGATCTCGTTGGCTCTAGACTCTATAAGTGCACATTTGTTATTTGGTAATCGGAGGCTGGAGCGGACTGCCACCTTTTCAATATCAACGATCTCGAAATGAGAAAGCCGATAGAAATGTGTTGATCTCCGTGAGAAATGAAACAGAAATCTTTTGAGAGATTCTGAGTGGCTAGGGAGGGTTGTGCATTGCATCACTGGGTCCATGATGACTTATCTTCAATATCAGAATCATCTTTGTGATTACTGATAGATTATGCATTGACCCGGTTTCTGCCTAAGGTTGTATGGAGGGCTTCTTTCTTTTCACCCTTTATCCTTACAATTCTTTTTCATTCTTCAACCCCTTTAGTGCTTACCGAGACTTCATGACTAGTACCTTGTTGGTTTAACTCCACACTAGCTCCCATCTACAGTCGCACTATCCCTTATTCTCACATTTACTCCTTTTATTCAATCAAACCAAAGACTTCTACTCTATCTAATTGAGTGTTCTGGGTAGACCCTCCAGTCTGGCTGATCATGGAACGAATAAACCTAGCCTTAACCGCCTTATAATTCCTGAAAATAACAGTTGTTCGGTCTATTGAGATAATGCCACGAAGTAACCATAAAACCATTTGATAAAAATCAATCAACGTGTCTAAGAAATCATTTAAGACACATTGAGTGTTTCCAGAGTTACCAAAAAGCTCTCCCTACACATATGCACCATATTATGAAAGAGTTTTGCACATGCGAGGTTGGGAACGCACTTATAGATTGAAGATCGTATCCGTTATTAATCCGTATTGATCACATTTTAATCACTATACTCCCCTCAAAAATTGCATATTGTTTACAATTTTTGACGAATTAGTGCAATTAAAAACAAGTTAATGTCCGAATATCACATAGCCTAACAAAGTCAAGGAGATACAGGATGCATGCTAATGAGCATAATATAATACTCCCCCTCAAATAAGAAAGATTGAAAACATGGAGTGGGAGTTTGATTGAGCACACAATATTTTTTAAAAGAATTTGAAATTTTCTTTGAGATATCTTGGAAAAATTGTGCTCAACAAGAAAATATGTGAGATATATCTATTTACCATCATTTCCTTAGCAACTTCTCTTGAGCATATCAAAACTTTGAATGTTTATAGCTTTTGCTCAAGACCGAGAAGATATGAACTTCCTTTGTTAGGATAAGATGTACATAAATGAACATTTTTCCTTTCTTTTGAGACCGAGTCCTAAGCTACATTTACTTAGAAGTCGTATAAGGGAGAGAGAAAAATGAAAGGTACATGTTTTGAAGCATTTGAAAAATTCACGCTCGATCTTTATTTATTCACCTGTGATAATATAATCACATTCTATGTGCGCAATGGTTTATCGATTTGTCGAGAGACATTCGGAGAAGATTCTTTTGTAATTTTGAAATTTGTTTGATTTTTATTTTGAGTTTTTTATATGTATTATATTTTTAATTTTGTTTTCTTGGTTTATAAATCAAAATAAAGAGAAAGATCAAAAATATTACAAGTCAAAAGTTTTCCATCATCAGAGATAGTTGTTGCCAGATGTTAGAATGTTGATGAAGTTGAATCTAGTTGTTGTTGTCCGGTTTAATCTAATGCACATCAGCAGTAGTGAACAGCGAAAGACTTTGAAACAACTTGTATTTTCACCAATTGAATAATTTCGTCGTAACAAATAACGAATAGACTTCCCAACTCTATCACTGACGTCATGACTATCAAATTTACTGAAGTGAAAACAAGAAGATTTCTCTTCTTTTTTAAGGTAAAGCGCACTGAAGCGTACACTTCCCTTTTATTTGAAGATCGGGTTGCAATCTGTCATTTGATTACAAGCCATTGACTTGAGCTAACAAACTTTGAATGTTTGATACTAGCTCAAGACCGAAAAGATTTCTCTTTTCATTGTTAAGGATAAATGCACTGAAGCGTACATTTTCTTTTCTTTGAAGAATGGGTTTATTAATGAAATTTAATAATAAACCATTGACTTGAGCTAACAAACTTTGAATGTTTGATACTACCTCAAGACCGAAAAGATTTATCTTTTCGTTGTTAAGGATAAATGCACTGAAGCGTACATTTTCCTTTTCTTTGAAGAACGGGTTATTATCTGAAATTTAATAATAAACCATTGCGACTTGAAAATTAGAGAACAACAATCGGATAGATCGAAGTATGTTGTTTCCTTAGTCTTGATAACCTCCAAGAAGTGAATTGGAATTCGAAAACCCCTTTGCTTATGAAAAAAAAAAAAAAAAAAAAAGAAAAAAAAGGTTCGAGGGATAGAATTACTTGGCATTGTCCCACACAGATTTATCAGATTTTATTCTCGGTGTTACTGGATGCGTTAATTTCCACAACATGTCGAAATAATGCTCCATTGGAACCCACCTAAGACAATTTCTACGTTTGCTAGGCCTAGATGAAGCAAGACTTCCTTGGGACCCTAACTCCTTTGATTTCCTGACATTTGCCTTATGTTTCTTTTGATTTTCAAGTTTTGAGACATTGGCACTTTGGTTATCAGCACGGGAATTCATGTCATTCACATAATTAAGCATACAGACATCATGATTGCCAGTAACAAAACATTGCTTACACATAGCACAAACAACTTCTGATTTAGCATTTCTAACGGCAAGCTTAATGTTATTACATTCAGATGACTTATGCTTCTGAGTCTTGGGAATTAGAGAATTCCTATGGTTTTCTTCTAATTTCTCGAAGTTATTCGAGAGGCAACTACTTTTAGACTTGGAGTGAACCCTAGCAGCCTGTGGACTTATAGTCTTAGCAGTGTTGTTTACTCTTGTAGGAGAAAAACCACTTGAGTTAGAGTTAGCTTGTTGCCTATGGATGACATTTGGTTGTGAAGCAGTGATTGGTTTTGTCCTACCGCTTGATTTAACAGGTTTGTTAGGGACAACATTATCTACCCTAGAGGTCTTAGAATGATTAGTCCTAAAGATTCTAGAAGCAATCACCTTAACAGTTTGCACACCTTTTGATTCTCGTGTGGAAGGTGCCGAGTTTGAAGTGACTGGTTTAAGACAAAGCTTTCGTCTTATCAACTTTGGAAGAACCGAGGAATTTGAAAAGGAGTGACAAAAATAAAGTTTTGGTGTTATAAGAGAAGAAGGTGGTTTTTCCAATATTGTGATTGCTTTGAAAACATAGTATATCGTTTCTCGTACCTTTTGTGGTGCCTTTTTCGTTCAGAACCTTATCAATAACTGGGCTCTTAAGCTTAGCATTGTCATAGATGGTGTCATACAATTGTTTTTGCAAAAGTCTTATTATTGAATAGGTTGGAGCTTGAGTCCACTTTTATAGAGGTCAACAAGTTCTTGTATAGTGGTTCCCTTAAGATGAGGCATTTTCTTTGGCATAATTCAAAACCTGAGATTCTAATGACACTTTCTCATCTTCAAGTTTCTGAAACAAAGGGTCAAGGGTATTTGATGCACATTGAGTATCACAACTCTTTACCCTTAAGAATCTCCAACTGCGCATTTGCAACCGTTCGGTCTTTGTTGCATGTCATTACCAGATAGCTTTATCATACGAAATCTTGTCACTATTTGCATTCTTCATATTTTGTGTACCAAATATCCAAAGAATAGCTATTCTATTCCTTTTTTAATGAATGCATTTTCAATTTTTCTTTCGTACAATCAAGCTCGTATTGGAGATCATATACAGCACTCGGAGTATGCAATTGAAATAAATCATGATTATAGCAATTTTCATCTTTGGGTAACTCATGTTGATGCCCTCCCCCCCCCCCCAACCCCCCCCCCCCCACCCTCCCCATCTGACACCTAGACGAGAGCATTGTAGACTGAGTCCAGCATAAGGATGCTTGCTGCAATGTATCCTCTAAAGTACAGTTCACTTTTACTCTCTTAGTTTCTTCATAAGCATCTGCAGCAGCCATGAACTCACATTCCTCTTGAGTGCTTTGGATCCCTGCTTCTTCCTCTTGAGCAATTTGCAGTTGTTGCTGAAGATAAGCAGCATCCCATTTCCTTGGCTTTACTGTGCAGTTGCTGGCATAATGACCCTCTCCCTCGACAGTTGTAACAACCTTTCGGATTACCATTGATACCATTACCATATACCCTCACCGAGCTGTAACAACATTTCATTCCCATACTGATTTGCAATTTTCAAAACAACACTAAGCCCCTTCATATTTTCAACAATATGAATACCCGGATTCTGAACTGTATTTTATGCCAACCTCAATCCCATCATACTAGCACAACATTTTGTCTCACCTGATTACCAACATGTTCATCAACCATTTGCATTTGATGTCTTGGCTCTGTTTCATATCCTGTTGTGCAATTTGACTATTACGGGGGATTAATGAACTTCTTTGGTTGTTGTTTGATGTAAGTTATTGACTTTGAATGCTTTAGCCATATAGAAGCAAGTGCCTAGTTCATTGCATTGTAAGGATCTGAACTGTCTCGAGATTCTGCATTGGTTGGACATGTAGTTCAGTTGAATGAAGGTTGTAGGACAAAGTTGTTTATTGGTTGTGGATGTTGTATTAGTAATGAGTGATGATATCATCTGGGTGAACACGGTGTCCTGAGTGTTTGCCATTAATGCAAAGGATCATGTGTGTTTGCAATTCGTTGTGCTCTAAAAGCATTGATGTCTTGTTGAGTCGACATTGCAAAAAAGTGATGTAAAATGATAAACAAGGATCTTTAGTGTGTAAAGTGATTTGTTGTTGTGGTGGAAAACTATTTCACGGGATTTTACAAATCTTTGATTAAAACCGAGAAAAGAATCGTATCTTTCGCGGGATTTTACAAAATCAAGAAAAAAACCGTAAAACAAAAAATTGACTAGTTCGGTCCTCTGCTAGTTCGGTCCTTCTCTAGTTCGGTCCTTCGCTAGTTCGGTCCTTCGCTAGTTCGGTCCTTCGCTAGTTCGGTCCTTTGCTAGTTCGGTCCTTCGCTAGTTCGGTCCTTCGCTAGTTCGGTCCTCTGGTTCGGTCCTTCGCTAGTTCGGTCCTCTGGTTCGGTTTTTAGAGAGATCAACTAGTTCGATCCCCTCGTTCGGTTCACAAGTGAATTCACTCGATCGGTCCTTGAAGGAAAATCTAGTTCGGTCCTTGAAGAGTTTGCTCGTTCGGTCCAACCAGATAATACACTCGTTCGGTTCTCACGACTAAGCAACTCGTTCGGACTGGACACCATAACTCGTTCGTTCCAACAAGTACGTTGCTCGATCTGTTGCTTCTTCCGTCCTTTCGTGTTTGCACAGCAACCCCAAATAACCACAAAGAGACATTTTAAGCCAAGGAACTACAAGCACTAAACCACGACGAAACCACACCGAAATACCCACAACGAAACCAAAAGAAAACTAAACCCACCCGTGGCGAATGATAAACTTAAAAAAATTTCCACAACCAAATCACAACACCCAACCTTGGCTCTTGATACCACTTGTTAGGATATCATTTCATCACCAAACACAAAAATAAGAAAATAGATTTTAGAGAGAGAAAGTGAAAAAAAAGAAAAATGGTTACTTGTTCATGAAAAGAAAAAATGAGAAGCAACACCCTCTCCACACCTTGGAGAGGCTTTAAATAGTTACAAATGACTATTCTTGTAGGCTTTGTTTGTGCCGGTTCATATACAAAATAGGCTTTAGACCCGACAACTAGGCCCGAACTAGCTCAACTAAATTCCCGTAACTACATTTTACTTTATACAAGCTCGGAAATATTAATGACCATCACTTTAATAAATACACGGCTAACAGCATTCAAATCCCATAAGGCAAAAACCGAGGGTCAAGAGTCAAGGGGTATTCAAACTACACGAGTTAATGCGTATGAAATGTAGTGTAATGCCTCATAATCTCTGTAAACTAGGTAAAGAAAGGATGCATAAAACTCGGCTTCAACAACCAGAACAAAAAATTATGTGCGGTTTTTATTTTTAAAAATTTTGGGTAAAATTCAACACATAATCTAACCTGGTAAACTATTTCTATCTCTTCCCCCTCTTGAGATGTACAATGCCCACATTGTACAAATACGAACATAAATAGAAAGGAGAGATAGAAATAGCACGGGTTTATAATCGTTACACGTTTACAAAGACGGATATGACTAATCATCGCCAGTTGGACAAGGCGGGAATACTACCACCGTACGGCATAATAGAGTTGATTTATAATTTTTTTGATCAGCTATAAACAAACTAATAAACTCTTGCTTGCATGCTTTTTATTATTTTTTGATTCTCTTTTTTCATTTTTTTAAGCAAGACAAGTATACAATTAATCACAATAACAACAGCATATATAACACAAGCAACCCCTCACTTAAAGTCAATTATCTTCCAAACCCTGATTTTCTTCAAATACCTCTATCCTAACCCGCGACTTTAACTAGTAAAACCAAAATAAACCTGCAACTCCCCGATCATGGACAAAAGAAACTACAGGGTAGGCTAGGTGATTGGTGTAACGAAACAACATATATAAGGTTTACAACATGAAAAGAAAGGCCTCGTATTTGTACTAGGGGTGTCTTGCACTAAAGATAAGTGCAACAAATGGTTTAACAAGGGGATTGACTAATCAGTGTTAAAAGTCAATATACACAAAACATATATAGGCTATTTAAGGTTAATCCTAATATTTGCATTTTATCACAGCTACACCGATTACACTAGGTGCAATGCTCATTTTGGTAGTCTCGAAAGATATACCAGGCGAAGTTTCACACTCTACTACAGCCACTGGCACACTCATTTTTATTGAATTATGATAAGGGAAAACAGGAAAGGTTAAACCTTACATAATGAAATATAAAGTGTAGGTGTCTCAGTAAAGTCCTTAACTAGTTAATAATGAAAAACATGTAAAAATGTAGTAATGAAACATTTTTCGAAAAAAACTAGAAAAATTAAGGCAAGTATAATCAAATGGGTGTTTATTTCTAATCCCTTTCCCCCACTTTAGTCAAGCTTAAGCATATAAAACTAAAATGGAAAGGTTAGAAATGAAACAAAAAACTCCCCTGGATTTGGTCGGTAAGATGAAGAGACAGCATGCTCTAAGCCATGCTCCAAGTCTGCTTCCTCAAGCAACATCCACACTCACAAGCAACTTCATCATTTTCAGTATAGCATCCAACTAGTTCGGCTTGAAATGTTTCCCTACAGCCAAGTATCAACCAAGCACCACTCACGTGCATCAACCTGTATGGCTGTAAGAAAAACTAATACCAAGGCATAATTCTGGATAAAAGCATCATAGCATATAATATACAAAACAATACTGGAAACAAAATAAATCCTAACTCTCTTTCATAGGAATCACTGTTGCATTTAGCATATGCAACAAGCCTTTTAAACCACTTGGTGGCCTAAGTGGACGAGTGAAGTCTCGTGAGGTAACACGTAATATTTGTCGATCAACGCGTCCTTATAGTAATGCAGAAAATCCAAAGTTACACGCTTGTCACGGTGAAAAGAGTTAAAATCTGCCCCTTCATACCTTGTTGGACTACTTTTGGATTGAACATTCCTCCATGATCGCCTTTCCTTCTCAGCTTCATACTCTAAGTACTCGTTAAGCGTCATGTTCTCAATATCAGGCTCCATTTCCATGATTCTTGAAAATCAAACACAAGATACGAGTACATTGTGCTCTTACAAGAAAAACAATAAATAACAAGAAATTAAATATACTGAAATAAAATATATAAAAAACTCAAATTAAAAACCTATTTAGCTCCCCGGCAACGGCGCCAAAAACTTGATGCGTATTTTCTTTTAAATTATTTATCAAGTTTTAAATTTATAAAACTCGTTTCACCTATGGTCTACAACGCACTAACGGGAAGAGAACCCGGTCGTGTGTAGTGCAGGTTTGGTAAATCCAAGGTCGTCCCAAGAGCTAATGGGCGGTTTAAAATCTGAGTTTACAAGTTGTCATGCTTTAAAGTTGTTTAGAAGATTAAGTTGTAATAGAATAATTAAGAAGAATTAAACTGGTTTTATCAATCAATGAAATTGGTATAGTGGAAAACTACTGAGAAGATGCATCCACTTAACTAATTAAATATCCTAGTTCAATTAATTTGATCTCAAGTGCAATGTCTAATTCTTATCTTATATGGTGGTTCTAATATCGACAGATCCAAATTGGCATTTGAAGTCTGTCCTACACTTCCTCCGATCCTAATTCCCCGAAAGTCACGAAGGTAGGGTATCCAAGTTATAGTGATTAAACCCTAACTATCCTAAAGACCTGTTTATAACCTAGATATATTATAAACCCCCTCTCAAAGAGTTTTTGAGCTTTTTAAGTATTTAATGTGATAAAGGCGGTAATATGAACAATTCCTACACTAGGGATAGATGTTAACTTATCCTAGTACCCTGATAATTCTAAGTTCAACATGTCTGCCTAATAAGAGAACTAACAGGATCTAAACCACCCTCAATACTACCAAAACTCAGGGATCAATGACTAGCAATAAGGATATCCAAATAAGACGATGATCAGACAATGAGATTAAATAAATAAACAAAGAATAATTAACAAATTAAATGGCAAGAACAAAAATTAAACATAATAAATATCAAGCTTCAACAAATTAAGCCAAGATCAAATAAATCATTAAAAATAATTAATTGAAATCAAATTGTAATAGTGGAGGAATCATGTACAGATCATGCTAAAATAAAGCTCCCGATCTTCTAGTTGGATCTCGTAGCAAACCCCGAAGGGTTCGCCCTATACCCGAATCAAGCAGGCAAGCAACTTGCTCTTCCTTTTTCCTTGTCTTCTTGTGCATCGGCAAAATGAAGGAAAACACCGAATGGATTGAAAGAAAGAATCTGCCACATTTGTTCCATATATATAGTATATTATGACTTTAAGGCCTTGCACGAGTTTGGCCCCTGAGGTTCTTTAATAATTTCACTCCTTCCTTGAAACTTTATAGGATTTGTACAACTTTAGCCCATGTGATGAGTCAAATTACAGGTGTAAACTGTATCAGACGAGTTACGACGCGTAACTCTTCTGGCGCGGCTTTCCATCATTTAGTATAAAAAATAATTACGATGTAACTACATCGACTGAGTTACCCCATAATACCTTGTCAGCATAAATATTCTGGCTAAATTAATTACGGCGTATTTACAATGTGTCAATACGCCAGTAATTCCTTCGTCAGTGTAATCTCTTCTTTAGCAATGATTAAATTAACTCCTGCGGGAGGTTACGCCGTAATGTCTTCTAAGCTTGCAAAATTGATATCATCTATCTTTAAAACTATAGTACCCCTACTAAATAATATAGTAGTGGTACTATTCTTTGTTTGGCTCCTAAGTCGCATCTTGGGGAAATGTAGTAGCCCTCCATAATATTTTAGTACCTCTACTAAATAAATTAGTATTGGTACTATTTATGGCCATTTCTTGCCTTTTTCTGTTCCAATGCCTCTAATTACCTGAATTCGCAAAATAAATGAATTACGTATCGAATTCATATAAAAATGATATAAAGCAAGGCAATAAATGCGGGAATTTGATATGAAAAAGTATTAAATTTTTGATGTTATCAAATGTCCTTCCCACTTGACTTCTACTTGCCCCCAAGTAGAACCTTCTAAATAATTCTCAAAAAGATATCTCTTTAGTTATCCAAGAAGATATGAATTTAAAAATTACCTATGCTAGAAAATTCCAAACCGAGCACCTCACGAAAGGAAAAACAAATCACACTCATACTCTCACTAATCTATGTGTTTCATTTTTGGTGATCACTCAACTGCTCAGTCATGGCGAGTATTCTATCATAAGCTTGGTAATGTTACTAATCTCCACCACTAGAGTCTAGATGCAACTGTTCAAAAAGGCAAATGGGTTGACACAACACAGAGGCTTACAGGGTAAATCATTCTTTTATAAGCAATCTTTACCAAAAGCATTACACCAATAAGGGCGACAAAACCACACATACGCAGCCGTAACGACGGATGAGACATGTATGATTGCTCACTCCCTTATTCGAGCAAAACCAAGGGTTAAGATGGAGAATGATATAGGGTATGGATCTTTTAATCTTTCACCAAAAGCGTTACACCAACAAGGGCGACAAATCATATATACACATCCATAACGATGAAATAGATATACATGATTGCATTTAATTCCCTCATTCGAGTAAAACCAAAGGTTAGGGATTAGGAATGGGTGCACATTTAATTAGTGTTAAATAAAAACACGAAACAAATAGTCTCCTAAGTCCACAATCTCCCCGTCACTGGTCGCATTCAAATCCCATAAGGAAAAAAACAAGGGTCAAGAGTCAAGGGGTCTTCATAATAGACGAGTTAATGCGTATGAAATATAATGTATTGCCTCATAATCACCATAACTTAGGCAAGAAAGTCGCATTAACCCGGCCTTCATCATCAATGAACAAAAATTATGTGCTAAAATTTTTAAAATTTTGGGACAATTTAGCACGTAATCTTACCAAATACCTCATTTCTATCTCCCTTCCTCCCACTTGAGATGTACAATGCCCTCATTGTACATATAGAATTATAATTGAAAGGAGAGATATAAATGTTACGGGTTTATAAGAACTACCCGTTTATAAAGACGGGATCATCGCCAGTTGAACAAGGCGGATATACTGCCACTATACAACATATAAGATGATTTATAATGATGATCAACTGATAAACACTTGCTTGCATCCTCTTTATTCTATTCTTTCATTTTTCATTTTTTTAATGCAAGACAAGGATACAATCACAATACAGACACATATATACATAAGCATCTACCCACTTGAGATCAACTATCTTCAAAACCCGTCTTTTCTTCAAATACCCTCTATCCTAACCCGCGACTTTTACGAGTGAAACCAAAATTAACCAGCAACTCCCCGATCATGGACTAAGAAACTACAGGGTAGGCTTAGGAGATTGGTGTAACGAAACAACATATATTGGGTTATAAAATGAAAGGAAAGGCTCAACAGGGTGTACTAGGGGTATCTTGCACTAAAGATGAGTGTAACAAAGGTTTAACAGGGGGATTGACTAATCAGTGTGAAAAGTTAATATACACAAAACATATATAGGCTATTTGGGGTTAATCCTAAAATTGCCTTTTATCATAGCTACACCGATTATAGTAGGTGCAATGCTCATTATGGTGGTCTCGAAAAGATATACCATGCCAAGTTCTAAAGTCTACTACAGCCACTGGCACACTTTGGAAAACGGAAAGGCTTATCCTCACACAATGGAAATATAAGGTAGGGTGTGATCAGTATAGTCTTAACTAGTTAAGTAATGAAAAACATGTCAAAATTTTAATAATGAAATATTTTTCAAAATAAACTAGAAGAATGAAGGCAAATATAATCAAATGGGTGTTTATTTCTAATCCCTTCCCCCCACTTGAGTCAAACTTAAGTATATAAAATTGAAATAGGAAGGGTTAGAAATGGAACGGATTACTTCTCTGGATTTGCTTGGTAAGATGAAGAGACAACATGCTCAAAGCCATGCTCTAAGTATGCTTATTCGAGCAACATCCACCATCACAAGCAACTTCATCATCCTCCTAAAAAGCATCCAACTAGTTCGGTTTGGGATGCTTCCTTGCAGCTTGATTAGTATCCAAGCACCACTCTATGTGCATTACATGTATAGCTACAAGAAAGACTAACACCAAAAGCTTAAATACGGATAAAAGCATAATAGTACGAAATGTATAGAATGATAATACAAAAATACAATCCTAACTCACTTTCATAGGAATCACGGTTGCATTTAGCGTATACAACAAGCCTTTTAAACCACTTAGTGGCCTAAGTGGACGAGTGAAGTATCGTTAGGGTTTCCATAGAACATACCCATAAAGTTCATTTACCAATATATACGGTTTTGTAAAAGTTTCCACTAGTTTTAAGGTTTTCAGGAAGCTTTTACGGCGTAACCATCATGGTTACGCCGTAATCATATGATACTTAAAAAATTTCATTAAGCTTGTTAAGGCATAACCATGGAATGGTTTACGTCGTAATGGTCTTGTTTACGGCGTAACTAAGTTTGATACGCTGTAATTGTTGCATCAGCAACAATTTTACCATATGATTATGAGTCGAGGTGATCTCGAACTTTGCTCTATTTCTGCTAACCTGCAAAACAAAGTTAGGAACATACAAACCAACTAATATGCAAGAATAAAATGAAATAAGACGAAACATAAATTAAAAGATAGGCATGGGGTGCCTCCCACAAAGCGCTTGTTTTTGTTTGAGTCTCTAGCTGGACTCCATCCTTATTTACTAGTTAATCGGGTGTCCTTCCCCTCACTTGGTATCAAGTGTGGGTGGAAGTAGCAATAGACACCATTCGGGTGTAAATTTGCTATAGGATAGGGAAATGTCTTATAGAAATCATACCGTCCAGGAGTTATAATATCCTCATCTACCTTACATGGTTTAGTGATACGCGTCCGAACACACTATATATATAATATAATATATAAGTATATAAGGATTATATCAAATAATAGTATAGTAAGTATTTTCCGTCGGGTTCGAGAAACAAACTTTTAACCAAAGTTGTCTCAAAAACCTCCCGGGTCGTTTTCCCTCGACGAAGCGTGAATTGAAAATCGGTTAAATCCGTGATCGCGCATTTTGAATGGTTTCAAAGATTTTTGAATTGGTTTCTATAACTACTAATAAAAATGAATAAAACATGAAAAGCACGTAAACATATAAGACAATTAAAAATTAAAGCACGAGAATGTAAAATTGTAAACGGGAAATTAAAGAAACGCGACATTTAAGCAAGTATACTAAAATAAAGTCCTACGGAAGCCAATTTAATTCCTAAATCAAAAAAAATGATAAAAGAAAATTTTATAAAAAAGAATTTTATTTTTTTGATTATTTTTCTATTTTTTTATGATTTTTTAAAGTTTTAAACAAAAATAAATGATTAAAAATACAAAACTTATTCTAAAAATTCTAAGAAAATTACTAAAAGTGAAAAATGATGAGACTGATTTTTTAAAAATATTAACTAAAAATAAGCTGGAAAATTAAGCCCTAAAAAGCTAATAAAAAGCTACGGCTTTTATTAATTAAAAGGAAATGAAAAAAGGGTATAAGAGATAACCAGTAGGGTATCTTGACAGATAGCCCTATTGGTGCTGGTGGTTTGAGTGTATGGGTTGTGAGACGTGTGTGTGTTAAGAGTTAGGTCATGGGTTCGAATCCCATGGCCTAGCTTTTTGTTATTTTTGAACACTCTTAAAAACAAAGTTTTAAAACAGCTAAGAATAAACAACTTTTTCAAAAGCAACTTTTATTTTTACTAAAGCAATAAGCCAGAAAATGAGCTTAAAGGAGACAGAAAACACTTGACACATATTTTGCTTTTTGCACAAAACTTAAAAGAGCTCATGAGCTAAAATTATCTAAAGCTTAAGCTGCAAAAGCTGCAACTGTTCTACTACTAA